>JAGDQP010001242.1:23201-47190 GCA_022664845.1 Lepisma saccharinum | reverse complement strand
TTTTGCTTGAAATTTGCGTTTTAAAACTGAAGCCGAAAGGTGATGTATATATATTTTATGGAGTGTTTCCTTTGGAACTTGCGTTTTAAAAGTTTTATTTAAAATATGATGTTATGTATAATAATTCATCTGGAAACTCGTTAAAAAAAAAGAAGAGAGAGAGAGGAAACTTCAGTTGAAATGTGATGTGTATATTTGGAGTATTTCGCATGATCGAACTTCACTACTTTTTTTTAACTCGCTTCCTCCCACTTATCTGTATCTCATCTGGGAATTCAACGCAGCCTACGTTATAACCTCAACACATGGATTCCTCGGTATAAATAAGGTAAGTGTTTTTCATTTCAAATAAATATAAACTTTAAAAATGTTGTTGTTTTTCCGTAAACATTTGCGCGTTAAGAGCCCTCACTTCTTTTCGAGGATGTCAGATTTGAGTGTCCTGGGAGCGGGGAGAAGGGTAGTGTAGGTGTGGCCACTCGTCTATCAGTCGAATTCATCCTGTAGTCTTTCCACTTTGCATTAAATATCGTTATCGGTACTTACACATTTTCCTTTTGTTTTGTCATTTGTTAGGAAAGTTCTACCACACACTCATAGGTGACGTATTCACACAAAAGATACTATAAATTTCTTACTGTCCTTCTTCCACAAGTCACACAGAACGTTAACTTTCTCATCGAATTATTTTTTTCCCCTTAGATAATTCTCTCATATCAGATATGGCAACCTTGAAATTCCGCCCAAAATAGTTCTCATCAATAAAGCGTGTAAACTTCGGTTATAAGTTATTTTGTTTAAAACTTTTCCTGCTTGAAAACAATAATAGTGAACTTAGCTTTCAGACATCCCTACAGACGTTGATTCAGTATAAACGATGAATCCTATACTTCTGGGACTGTTTTACTGCAATACTTCCGCGATGCTTGAATGGCAAATGGAGTTGCATTGCAGTCGACTTTGGAACGCTGGAACGTCGTAGCCACTCTGCAACTGCACACAACAGAATATAGTAACCTTGACACAACACACACACACAACATGTAAACATAGGTTCGTCTCTGAAACGCGCGCGCAAACTTTTGAGACTTGACAGACAGATTGTAAAATTATCCCCGCATTCCACAGTGCATTGACTCGGTTTCCAGCTGTGGAGGAGACCCTTCAGTTTGTCAATTCGATGTTTAATTATTACTTTTATTAATTAAAATTATTTTTACTACGCTTATCGGAGGAAAGTACTAATGACAACTGTTACATACAATTTAATCTATGTAACAAAAAAGAGCACAATGATATCTCATATGATAAGAGAATTAGAGCTAAAATATTACCATGGTTTTAAATGGCAATAGCGAGCTTGGACAGAATGCAATAACTCCTCTTAATTTGTTCCGTGGTCATCCTTCGGCATGCAGACGATACTCACTCGGCTGACTTCGTTAATTTTCGTGAAGTGGTGCCGTAGTTCACGTCGCTGGTTAACGTCAAGTCTAATCCATGGCATGGGTGGCAACTGCTAGGCTGGTTTGTTTAAGTTAAAGTATCTGTCGACTTTTCAAAGAAAGAACAGTTCTTCTTAAAGTGTCCGTTTAACCTAGTAACTCAAGTCTAAAACATCACTGGCTTTTTATAATTATAGGAACATCGACCCAAAATAGGGCACCTCTGAAGGAAACTTACCTAATAGTGTACGATACCTTCGTAAGACTAAATAACAGCTACAGCCGTCGGAATGGTCCTCCACAAATTCGTTCACTGAGGTCTATATAAAATTCCTCCAACAATAGTTCCCTGGTTGCGAAGCGGTTTATATTCACAATGCTTGATACAAGGAGCGTTCATTATCTATAAGGACTTTCTTTCAATGCTAATGCTGGTGACGATTAGCACTTGATTAAGATGTCCACCGCAGCTGGTAGGCCTTTATTACAGCATGATTTGACACATCCACAACAACAAAACGCAATAATTTATTTTTGTTACTCAGTCGTGTATGTTCTCCTGCTCATGTTCTCGAAGCGACTAACGTTGTACAACATTACTACTTGTCTATCTATGACCACGTAACACATACTATAGCTATCGGTTGTCCGTTGTTCCCTGTTCTTGTCTCTGCATTTCACCGCGCCGTAAAATAGGCGAACGCTAGGCGTTCTTATTCCTATATGATGCAAAAAAAAAAAAATCCCGTACTAGAATTTTCATAATCTTCCTTTCATTTAAATAGGAGAACCGTTTCGATATGTCGCTATAGCTAGTATTTTGCTCATCCTTGGCACACGTATAACCCAACAATTAACCTGACAACAGATATTGCTGAATGATAGCAAGTTCATTTGGGCAATTCCCGACGGTTGGGAAATTTCGACATTTCAAAGCTTGCAACACCGTAGTCGCACAATAGTCAGTTCGTGATGTAAACATTAGTCGAGCAAAAGGTTTTCTGTAGTGGTTTCAAGTCGACATGATTTGCTTTCGTTGTAATAATATAAGATAGGATTTACTTACACTGAATCGTTGCTTTTCAGGTTTTACGAGGGGTCGTTATAAATAGCATTATGAAGAAATAATGGTTGATTACAAGTACTACATTACCGATTAGATTTGCTGCTATGAAGTTAAGTATGGATATGGACGCATACATACAAATCTGAATTGTATAAAAGTTTATATTGTGACGCCGGAAATATGTTTATATCAAATTACGAATAACATATATGAAGTGTCCTTATCGAGGACCTACGTTAGTATATGCATGCTTAATATGATGTCGAAGGATATTAAGAAATAATAATTCTGATAGCAAGTTCGACATGCTGTTATTGTCTGATTTAAGTATTTAACTGAAGGTATTTATAGCTGTTGATTTTGAGATGAACTTGAGATACCTCCACGAAGGTATAGCAAATACATAAGGAAATCTATTGCTATTACTATATGCTATTTATTATACATCAAATTTCAATTTACATCACTTTGTAGTGTACTGAATCTCTGCGCTGAACTATGAGTTTGTGTTTTGTATTTGTGAAGGACCAGAATCATATTTATAAGGTAAGTTGTTTAGACAACATGACTAAACTACCCATGTCCTAAAATAGAAGAGTCATTTCTTAAGGTTTTATTAACAAGTATTACCATGGAGTTCAAGTCATTGAACCATATCAGCAAATAAAGCCAGGTTTGTGCACAGGTACTGTAGTTTCATTAGCTCTAATTAGTGGTACAAACTCCAGGAATTAATATACTGCGATTCCTATTTTAATATTATGTGTTTTGGGCATTCCCGACATTACATTACATTGTGGAGAACTTCCCTTTTTGCGATTACGGCAGAAAGAAAAGTGCTTGAATTGTCATTAACACATGTTTTCAGAAGAAATGTTTTACTGTTAAATAGTTTGCAAATTCAGATGTATCTGACAAGGGACATTACCATTTTCCGAATTTGATTTCTGAAAATGCTTAGCACCATTCAATAAACATCAAAAGAATCTCCGAAAACAGAGATATTTATCTGCGAAACTTAAATAGAGATGGAGAGAAATTGCTTCAAAATTAAAAAAAAAAAACGCCTCTGCTCGGGCACTAGAAAACTGTAACGAAGACAATTGAGCCACGAATGAAGATGTCGTGGTTAAGTTTTTTTAAAAATCAGATTAGGTAATGGAGAAGTTGTGGGAAGGAAGTCAGTCAGAGTCTACCTGGAAGACACTATAGGAGATGCACAGCAGTAAGCAAGAAAAAATTAATTCGATGGCTCAAAATGCATAGTACACCATTACATCAATCGATAGAACAGCTTAAACGATTTTTTTTTTTTTAATTTGAGATCATTGCGCCTCGCAAATATCACAGCAATATATTTGATATTTCAGCCCATATTTTGCGACATGGTTATGAGATTTGTCACACATTTTGTGTGGATTAGGGGCTAACCGGAAAGTTACATCAACGAGTAAACTAAATGAGGATAAAGAATGCTAATGAAAACATCACCGTCATTAAGATGCATAACAATAAAACACGTTAGCTGCTTTTGAAGTGCACGTATTCAGATTTGAAGGCAACAGACACGGGATTTCTGCAATCATTCTGATTAGGTAAAAATCATTCCGCATGCTTCAAATACATCTATAAGCAAGGAAAGCGTAAAAACCTGTAATATTTTTCATCCCATTAAAGGGAAACTGATCCTTGAAACATATAAGAACACTGATTTCATAGGTTCCAGGTATATAGCACGATCTTTTTCCAACAGTGAAACCTCTCTTTGATGATAACGATGATGCTCGATGTTCTGCCTCAAGACAAACCTATGACCCGAAAGTCCTTGAGCAACGTAAGCCGATGGTAGTGTCCTTGCCTGCTTCTGAATGGAGTTGATATCCTAAGAATGGGACAAACAATTTTACTGTGGCAATCAACTCTCTGTTTCTCACCAGCAAATGAGAAGCAAACAAGCTAAACCTCACATATTCATTTTTTGATTAAAAGATAAAATTTTTGTTCGTTTTATGACCTTAATGAAGAGCTGTAGTGAGTCATGCAAACTGATTTTATCAAGAAAGTATATATTACAATGGGTTAAGAGCTCCCTTCAGCAAATCATGTTGTATTATTCGATTCAGCTCTTCAGTCAAGCCTTGTTCCTCAAATATTAATCCAGAGCATCGTAGAAGTTTAGTCCGCTACATGTAGGAACAATGTCTGGACAGTATTTCACAGAAAAATCAATATGGATATAATTATATTGAGGTCTTGTATCCATACTTAATTTAAATAAAACAAGCTGACAAGGCAATTGCACTTAGTTTTATTTTAAAAACACACAGCCAGCGTAATGGTTTCTATGTTCTAACAACATATTCCTCAGAAGACACATTAATACACACTAACAGTTCATAAAAGGTACAAGAACTCTGGCTGTGTGTTTTTAAAATAAACTTAAGTGTGGTAGCCTTGTCAGCTTGTTTTATTTAAACAAAAATCAAGAACCAGATACGCATTATATGAAAATTTCAGGAAAATAGGGGAGTGTATATTGACATAATTGTGATGAGCAAAAGCAAGACCAAGATCAAGACCGTAGCGGTCTTGGTCTTGTCTTGCACACCCAGTCTTGGTCTTGATCTTGCATCGGTATCCCTGGTCTTGGTATTGCTTGCAAGAGTCTTGCAAGTCTTGCTTTTAAGAAATTTATAAGTTTCATACGTAAATTTTACACCGGGTATAGGGAATAGTAAAAGCTATGCGTATCATTGCCTGCCTTAATGCGTCAATAGTAACGGAAATATGTTTTAATGTATTGTTTATCTTCATGTAAGTATACAGGATATAACTACCGAAGTTCAATTTCGCTTTAATTTGAACAACTTCACTAACATTCTATTATTTTACTTTTAGTTTACTTGCTGTTTTAGGTACACAACCAGCAATCGTAAACTTTGACAGAATGCAATCATGGGTTATTGAAAATGATGTCCAAAATAATTTAGTCATTGAAGTTCTTACCCTGTAACAATCCATAGAATTGTGCTCTCTGTCATCTTCTAGTCACTGTTCCAATTATCACAAGGCTGCGTCATTTTGGCGCTTTGTATGTCAATGGGTGTTTTCTAATTTTGGTTTAGAGCTGTTTCCAAATATGGTATTCGTTTTTCTCCATCACCCACAGTTTGTCTGTTATTTCATAATTTTGCTATTCTTAACCCTTTTAACTTCAAGCGATTTCCGTTCTGTTTTTAGACTTCCAGTTAGGTGTTTATAACTTCTGTACTATCCATCCGTTATGAATTGTTCATACATCATTTTCTCCGTTAAAAATCAGGCTCTCCAACGGTGATACCTGCTGGTGTCTCAGATACACGGTTGCAGAGATATTCGTGTTTTTCGGGATTTTTGGCGAATGTAAATTATAGTAATTTAAAAAAGAGCCACTAGATGACAAACTCACAACAATGTGTAAAGGAAGATGACTTTTTATGCAAATTGCAGCAATTAAATTATATTTTAGCTAAAACAAATATAAGTATATTTGTTCTTTAAAACATGTAATAAAAAGTGACCATCATACAGTTCGCACGGGAGTAAAGAACAACATATTTAGAAGTGCTTGTAGAAGAAATTTGAGCTCATTATAATAAATAAAAGGTATTCCCGCCAATGATTTGTAAGTGTCCTTTGTTCAATGAACCTCTCTTCCTGTGGATAACGTTTTGAAATGGCGAGATCCTCAAGACGATCGTGTGTAAATGATCCAAATATGTTTTGTTATATTTGCGGGTCTCTTACATTGAAAAGCAGAAGACAGAACATAACCATGTTTGTGAAAAAAGCATAGTTTGCTTACTTTGGTGTTAAGTTAGGAGACCAGGACAAAGCCTTTGCACCACATTATGTGTGTCATTCCTGTGTTGCTGGTTTAAGAAAATGGACTCTGGGGAAGCAGAAGTCGTTACCTTTTGGAGTTCCAATGGTATGGAGAGAGCAGGTGAACCACGTAGATGATTGTTATTTTTGTATGGTGAAAGTGGACGGACATAACAAGAAAAGTATGAAAAGTATTGTTTACCCAAATCTGAAATCAGCTATCAGACCTGTACCACACAGCCCCGAGATTCCCGTACCCACGCTTCCAGTAACCCTTGAATCATCATCATCTGACTCTACATACAACGATGATGAATTTGCAGCTTCCACAGAAGATGAGAAACCAGATCTGTTTACCCAAGAAGAATTGAATGACTTGGTAAGAGATCTAGGTCTTTCTAAAGAATCTGCACAAATTTTGGGTTCGCGTTTAAAGGAGAAACGATTGCTAGTTCCTGGTACTACATTCTACTGGTATATGAGAAGAGAAGAGGAATTTCTTGAGTACTTTACCGAAGACGGCCCTCTTGTGTACTGCAATAACATCGAAGGTCTACTATCACAATATGGAGTTAAATACAACGCAAAGGAATGGAGGTTATTTATTGATGCAACAAAAAGAAATCTGAAAGCTGTACTGTTAAACAATGGAAATAAATATGCCTCAATACCAGTAGCATATTCTGTACATTTGAAAGAGAACTACGAAAACCTTGAAATTCTGTTAGCGGCAATAAAATATTCACAGCACCAATGGGTAGTGTGTGGAGATCTCAAAATTATAGGAATGTTGCTTGGATTGCAGTCAGGCTTTACGAAATTTCCTTGTTTCCTTTGCCTATGGGATAGCCGTGCACGTGATTTACACTGGGATAGGAAAGAATGGCCTGTAAGAACAACAATGGAGCCAGGACACAACAATGTAACAAAAAAATGTTTGATTAGAAGAGAAAATATTATTTTGCCGCCACTCCATATAAAGCTCGGGATCATGAAACAATTTGTGAAAGCGTTGAATAAAGAAGGTGAATGTTTTAAGTATATCAGTTCAAAATTCTCTTTTCTATCCGAGGCTAAAATCAAAGAAGGAATCTTCGTTGGACCCCAGATAAGGAAGCTAATGAAAGATGAAACATTTGAAAATTTGATGACCAATGAAGAAAGGCTGGCTTGGACTGGATTCCGAAATGTGATTGCGGGATTTCTGGGGAACAGAAAACAACCTGATTACAGGAACATCGTGGAAAATATGTTGATGGCTATGAAACAACTAGGCTGTAACATGAGCGTTAAACTTCATTTCCTTCATAGCCATATCGACTTTTTTCCTGAAAATTTAGGCGATTTTAGTGAAGAACATGGGGAGAGATTCCATCAGGACATGAAGGAGATTGAAAAACGTTATCAGGGCAGGTGGGATAGAGTTATGATGGCCGACTATTGCTGGTGTCTCAAGAGAGACAATGAGAAGTCAGGACACAAACGAAAATCACGAATATCACATTTCCGCAGCAAGAGAAAGAGAGTTTGAGAAATTTAAATGTCTGTTTTGGACTTTTTATGTAACAAAAATCAGCCTTTACGTATTTTGTTAATCAAAGTAACCTGTTTGCCGTATTGATTTATTTCTAACATTGTACGAACATTATGTCCTACATGTTTACATTGAATAAAATTATAAGTTTAGTAAGTACTTAAATTACGATTATATAAAAACCTTGGGTGATAGGAAAAATCTGACTTCAGATTCGTAATCAGGAGACCAAAATACATAATAATCACCCATCAGAATCAAAAGCGTCGTAGAAAAATAATATTTCGCAGCCCTGTGTTATTTACCATTTTTCGTGCTCCAGGTAAGTTCCAAAGGAAGACCAAACATACACGGATATTGTGTTTAACTAAAACTTACAAGGGAACTCTTTTTGCTGTCAGCGAGTTTTGACTTCTGACATGATTTTGGATCTTATTTTAAGCATATAGATAGCGAAAATAACACGCATAGACTCGCACTCTGTCATATATTTGTGTCCCGAATATGTCGAGTCGTGTAATTTGAGCGACTTTTAAGCAGTAAAATCAACCTTGAAGGTGAAACTTTATATTAGCTAAATGAGTTATCAGATGCATTTCCGTAGATACTTTTACGTGTAGAACACAAATTTCACCATAACAATGTTCGCAAATTGAATGCTTTTTTTATACAAACTCCAGTTTATGATCGAAAATGAACAAAATTCCATAGAAAGTAATGCCGTAAAGTAACAACAATACAACTGTGAGAAAGGGGATTATAAATACATAAAAAATAATGGTTTCTAATACCTTTTGCGGGACAGGGCGCTTGCCTAATAATTCAAACATTATACAGAAGGAGGCTGCTGCAGATGGAGTACCTATCATAACACCATCCTTTCTTTAAGAAAATGTTTAGATCGTTTTAAACACGTTTCTTTCGCAGTCTATAAAAGACGTGGTGAAAACATCTTTTAAACATATGTATTTTTAAAACATAAAAAAAACATGTTTTTTCAAACCCTGCCTAGAAGCTGACATATCAAACTGCGCATCTTACCCCACACATCAGTTTAAGATGCCTATTCACTTGGGGCAAGATGCCTAATAAATTGTAATTGAGATATGTGACAGCAATTGACAAATTATAATTTGAAATTTCGTGTCTTCACTATCTACAGGGTGGACAAAAACTCATTGTCAAAATTCTAGGAAAGAAAAGTTCTGATCAAAATAAGGAAAAATGTGTGTTTGTAATTTGTCGGATTCCGCTTAGTTTCGGAGCTACAGGCTATCCAAAGCGTAGGAAAATGAAATTTAGAGCTTGATATTTCCAATTCCATTAACAGAAGAAGTGCGGGGGCAAGGTACACTCAAAGTCTTCCAACTTGCTCTATCTAAAATGCATATTTCGAAATTGTGCTATGGCTGCGCAAGGGATTCCCCAAAGGAAATAAGGGATTCCCAGAAATTCTCTGAAGTAAAGGTAGGTTGAAATGTGCATGAACTGAACGACTTTCCATCAGGTAACAATAATTCGTTTGCGCCAAGCCGATATCTCAAACAGATTCCATTTGGCAGGTAATTTTAGTAAAAAAAAAAAAAAAAAGGAAGAATAGTTGCATAACTAACAGGGTCAGATATTTTCCGTACTGCTATACATTCAAGAAACTATTGATTTATTTGTTATCAATGAGAGAGAGGCCGGCCAGGTGGACCAGCGGTCTGCGGCGGTAGGCCATCGGCTCGAAGGTCCCGATTTCGAGTCCCGGCAGTGGCATGGGTGTGGATTTTAACAGCTAAAGGCGAATCGTGACGGGCCGAAGTCCATAGTTACTATACTGATCCAAATCAAAATAAAGTTTATCAATGAGAGAGAATGTCATTGCTAATCTGGATGGCGATGATTAAACATGTAAATAGTGCAGTATAGAGTAATAGACGATTGTAGTGGTCAAGTGGTCAAATTATACAAAGCTGATTCCCAGCCAGGAGTCCGGGACTCAAACGCGGAATTCTATCTGTGAATCTTGACCTAACACCTGTGACCACTTGACCACTACGATCGTATATTACCCTATACTGCGCTGTTTACATATTTAATCATCGCCATCCAGATGAGCAATTATATTCTCTCTCTTTGATAACAAATAAATCAATAGCTGATACCTCTTTCTCCTGTTGGTTATGCAACCACGCATTTTTAATTAAAATTTCTTGCCAAATGGAATCTGTTTGAGATATCGCCTTGGCGCAAACGAATTATTGTTACCTGATGGAAAGTCGTTTAGTTCATTCACATTTCGACCTACCTTTACTTCAGAGAATTTCTGGGAATCCCTTGCGCAACCATAGCACAATTTCGATATATGCATCTTTGGATAAAGCAAGTTGGAAGACTTTGAGTGTACTTTGCTCCCGCAGTTACTGTTAATTGTATTGGAAATATCAAGCTCTAAATTTCATTTTCCCACGCTTTGGACGCTTTTGTATGTAGCTCCGAAACTAAGCAGAATTCGACAAATTGCAGACATATTTATTTCCTATTTTGATGAGAACTTTTCTTTCCTAGTATTTTGAAAATGAGTTTTTGTCCAGTCTGTATAATACGACTAAAATGCATGAACAAGTATGGATATATTTCCCCCACAATCAGAAAATGATTGTTGCAGTATCCTCTTTGAGGACGTCTACTTGAAAGCGTAGATTTCTCTCCCTTACGTGATAATGGAATATACACCAATTTAAAGCAGAAATGAATTTACGTTTTGTGTGAAATAAGAAAATAGTTCTTTAATATATGGCATATATTCTATTGAACATGTATCGAGCAGCCGTAGTTCAGTTAGTACAGTGTTGGTTTCGCGTTCGGTAGGTCCCTGGTTCGATCCGCGGGGCGCGGCGGCCATACTGACTGGAATTTGTCCATGGTTATCCTTAGTCACACAAAGTTAATGCTGAGATGGTTCCTTCGAATCTAGGCCCTGGACGACTTCTTTCCAAACCCACCCCGAGCCATAATTGCTTAAGAAGTCATAAATGGCATTCAAATTTTATTGAACAGATATGTAAATGACTACATTATATTCAAGAAGAAAAGTTCAAAGTATTGAATGTCTAATCAGAAAAAATGAAAACAGTCTTAATTGATCCAATGCATTTAGGTAATTGTCATCTATCCCAATCTTTGGGATAACACGTCACTTCACCTGTTTCCCGCCACTCGCATGGTTTCTTTGTGATACACTCTAAGCAAGTAGTTGGCAGCCAAAAGGGCCTTATACAAGACCAGTTACCTTATGTACTCTGTCATGGAATTTAGCCCGATCCTAAATTATTTACTTACTAGGAGAAATTATTTTTAGACTAGAAAACAGATAGAGATCTGTTTTTCAAAGGACTTGATTCGTCTCAACATGATAGATTACCCGACATTCACTAAATCCTCTTAAAGAGCACACCGACTAGTTTTTACACACCATACAAGTTTTTCATCTTGGGCCCTAGTTATGGAATTATACTACTGTAGCTATCTTCCCCCGATAGGCATCTTCCCTCAATTCACTCTACGTATTTATTTATTTGATAAATATCTATGCATTGCTTCTCTATAATAATTATTTCAACACTGCTATTTATCATGACACGGAACTATATTTCAAGAAATGAATATTACAATTTCATAATAGAAACTTCAGTGAATCAATACAGTAGTTCCGATCCTTTCAATTAGCAATTGGAACTCCAAACCCCACACAATGATATCGAATAACTCACGGTGAAATTAAATTTGTATCTACGAACTGAATGAAGTAGCTTAAAATAGAAAATTTTATTCAAAAGTTTACAAGATATGCAATACACGACTGGCCTTGCTTTTGTCTTTTTGCTGAAAATAACTTAAAACATAGCACAATTAGAAAAGATACTTTCGAATTTCTAATTGAATGCATAAACTTGAACAAAATGGGCAGTATCTAGGACAGGTTCGGTTTCAATTTCTTGTTCTGGCTAAGCCAACGTGAAGTTAAGCCAACGACATGGTTTTCGATTTTTGTGCTGAATCTAGCGTCTACAAATGTGCCCACATTTGCACAAAATATGCACTAGACACTAGACTGTAGAGTAGTTTTATTTATATTATACGTGTTTAGGTCAGTGTGAAGTCGGCTCGACCATATTGATTTCGGTTTCTTGGCTGAACCTAACGTTCACAAGATCAGTGATTATGTGTAAAAACTTGCAAAAAATATCAACTCAATCTTGGTATTTTTATATCTGTTTCGAAACCTTGATGTGGTCGACCCAACTGCACTACCCTGAAACGTGCCTATCTTACCGAAGGCAGAAAAAAGAGCAATGCCACCCATAATTTCCGATTTTGATTAAATTTCGCACATTAATTCTTGGAAGTATTCTTAGTACAAATTCCGACTTACAAGTTTCCAGGCCACCTGCACCCAGAGTTACAGCGCTCTAAATTTGACATGTTTTGTCCTCAAATGTTGTCGCGACCGACACTTTATGGAGAGACACCTTTGAATTTTATTTTTTTACGTCATGCTTGATGAGTTGTAAAAGACAAGATTAAGTATTTCTGATGCAAAATTCATCAGAGAATTCAAATTTGATAACAAAATTGTTATAGAGCCAATAGTTTTTCTGATATTAGTTTATGATTGGGAAAAAAAAAAGCAGTTTCTGAAATATTGTTCACCTTAAAGATAACACCGTGAATGTCTCAAAAGAACATTAGATATAGATATGAGACTTGCACCATTGGAAAGAGAAGAAAATTTCCTATAGAATCATCTAATAACAACAGTGTGTTCTTGGAGAAAGGTTCGTCTACAGTGCTTTTGTTGTTGTTGTTGTTACATCATTAAAAATAATGGTGTTGACTTTGAAACATAACACCATGAATATCTTAGGAGGAACACCAGATGAGGGATGGCCACAATTTTTCGAAAAAGTTTTTTCGAAAAAATAATTTTTCGAAAACGAAAAAGACGATGCGATTTTTTTTAAAAAAACGAAAAATGAAATAAAAAATCAAAAGAAGAAAAACGAAACATTTCGAAGACGAAAATTAGAAAAAAAACAATACAGGAAAAACTACAAATTGTTCGAAATATCGAAAGACGAAAAAGGAATAGAACCTTTGACGAAACAAAAACAAAAAAAAATCCACGAAATAAAATATTTATTTTAATACAGTTAGTGAAACTCACGGTACTTTGATATAACTAATGTTTCTCTGTAGTTATAGATATAAAATTAGCTCTCGTTCTATGTAGGCTGAAGCTGAATGTCAGCAGTTTTTGCTTATTTAACGGTCAGTCGCAGTGACCGCATTGGGTATTAACTAATGTTACAGTTTTTTCTTATACATGTGCTGCTTTAAGAAATATGAAAGAATGATTGAACTTAGGGAAAGTCCCGAACTACGTTCAATATGTGCGTACATTGGTTACGGCGTAATAGAATTCAGGTATTCCCCGAAATCTGTTTTTTCTCAATGTGATTGTGAACTCGGTTTCGTGAAACCTACATCGTTCTCATTTACCGCTGAACATGAGTAAGTCAAACATATGGGAACACTTTACTCGCGACAAAGGCAGTTCAAAGTGCAATTACTGCGACACAGTAATCCACAACAGAGGCACAACGACTGGTTTGTGGTACCACTTAAGAGTACGCCACATAGGTGTTATCCCGAGTACATCCCGACAGCAAGTGCTAGATGTTATTGAAGAAAATCCACATATAGTGCAGCCAAAGAAACAAAAATAAGATAAAATGTTACAGCTTGCAATAGATGTATCACTGGAAGAATGGTTTGTTTGTTTATTTTTTTCTAGAACTTACGAATTCATTTCGTAAACTCTAATTTTATTTTCACATTAACTCCTCAATACTTCTTATATAATTGACCGAGCGTCAGCGAAGAAAGTCTTCCAGTCGAGACATTTGGCATTTGTGTTGTCTGTCTTTGTGTGTGTATATATGAATGCACAGTGGCGACCACAGTGAGAGCTTCGGCTCTCCTCTCCCAACCCGTCTGGTCAGCGTGGGAGCAGTAGACCAACTCCTCCCTTCGCGGAGAGGCCTCATCCACTAGTGGATTGAATATGGCTGTGATTTATTATTATTATTATTATATATATCGGGTGTTGCAAAATAACTGTTAGAGCTCTTGGGAGGTGATTCCTGACACTGAGACAAGAAAAAAGTCATCTTGAACTTTCGGCGATCGGACATAGTTTCAGATCTACAAGGTGCCGAAAGCGTGGGAAAATGAATTCCGGACGCCAATATTTCGGAAACTATCCAACGTACAGAGCGCGGGTAAAAAATTAACATAAGAAGTCATACCTGCTCTATTGAAATATGCATGCTTCAGAACCCTACAATGCACGCGCAAGGGATTCCCCAAAGGAACGTAGGGATTCCCGGACAATCTGCCAATGAAAAATTGGTCTAAATGGATATGTATGGATAGGGTTTCCACCTGCTAACAATAATTCGTTTGTATTAAGTCGATATCTTAAACAAATACAAAATGGCGGACACTTTCATGCCCGTTGTGTGTGGTTGCATAATCGCCAGGTACAGATGATGGCCAACAGTGACGTTCTGAGTATTAAGTGGAGTAAAATTGTAGCCGCATGGTCTAGGAAGACATTTGCAGTGTCAGTAGAGCACAACACATGAAACAGGGTGATTCACAAGTGAGGAAACACGTAATGAAAAATGCCCAGAAATGTACTCTAGTAAACGTGAGTTCAAAGCGACGGAAATGTAAGGAGTAGCATCAATAACTTCCCACCAAGAACCCACTATTGTATTACACCGTTCTATAGTGAATTTTCTGGTCTTTTTAATGGTGTAAATCACATATCTGTATATGGTATTACTCGTGAAATATTCATGTTATTATGTTGCGATATATAATGAGGTAAAAGCAGAAAAGTGCTTTGGAAATAAAGTTCCCACCGAGAACCCACTGTTTTTATTACATCATTCTATAGGAAATTGCTTGTCTTTCCAATGGTGCAAGTCTCATATCTATATCTGGTGCTCCTTTTGAGATAGTTACGGTATTATGTTCTAAGGTGAACACCATTTCAGAAACTGCTTTTTCGCATCATAAACCCATATCGCAAACAATATTGACTCTACAACAATTTTGTTATCGAATTTGGATTCTCTGATGAATTTTACGTAAGAAACACTTAATCTTGTCTTTCACAATTCATAAAGTATGACTAAAAAAAAATAAAATTCAAATGGGTGTGTCTCCATAAAGTGTCGGTCGCGACAATATTTGAGGACAAAGCATGCCAACTTTGAAGCACTATAATTCTAGATACAGGTTACCTAGGAACTTATAAGTCGGAATTTAGACTAATTACGCTTCCAAGAATCAATGTATAAAATTTCATCAAAATCGGAAACTATGGGTGACATGACCTGGCTGAAATGGCATGGAATGACCCCGAAATAAAACCAAATAATTGCGTAAATAGCAGTTTTTGTGTAAAATGATGTTCCAAGCCGTAACGTACTGCATACAAACGATGGTAGTTTTAATTGGAACAAACACATACATACAGGCGAGTGTGTCCAAAATAGATAATGTATACTTACTTTAGGTGTATAGACATTCAAGTACAAACAATCCTCGTTTGTTGGAAATGGTTTGATAAGAAGGAATTCCTGAGGGCATGAATACCCTTCTTTTGTTGCATCTCTTATTCCGTTCCAAATTCCGGCAGGTTGAGGAGGCTGGAAAGATAAGTGATTAGATTAATAATTAATTAAGGATAAAGGAAGTTATAAATAAGAAATACGAATTGGAATATGTAAGGCTGTTGTGATACAAGATTGCCTCACATAAAGTTAACGTCACGTGTGTCGCCATTACTACGTGTTACTGACTGGCGATTTTCTCCACAACTTTATACATGATATAAACAAATACGTTGTGATTGCTCTTTCGAACGAGTGATCTATTATTGTAAGTGATATTCGTGTTTCTAAATGTAACAATGTATGAACATAGGCATATCAGCCGATAGGTGAATGGGAGAAATAAGGTATGAGTATGAGAATTTAGGGACGATATCAGCTTTTACATGCCTTTAGCTATAGATGACCTCCGAGAGAAAGCAAATGGATTACGCGCATCAGTGGTCCAATAGACAAATATTAACTATGGGGTAGGGATGGCCAGATACAGATCCAAATGGATTAGGATATAAGGATCCGAATCTGGATATCCGAAACTTGAATCCAGATCCGGATATCCAAATTCCGAATCTTCGGTGTTTCGGATATCCGGTCTGTGATTTGGTAGCAGATTCAAAGACCCAGTATTCGGACTTCATTATTATTATACCGATCCGCCGTAGCTCAGTGTAGAGCGTTGGCGTACCATTCGGGAGGTCCTGGTTTCTTTCCCAGAGGCCGACCATCTTGGCAGGTTTTTTTTAGATTCTTTCCTCAGTCACACCAGGCAAATACCGGAATGCCATCTTCAATATATATCCTGGACGACACCATTCCGAATCTTTCCCCTCTCCTATCCCGGCCTGAGCTTTGGATGCCTAAAGACCATAAATAAAATTCAATTCATTATTATGATGCATCTGAAACTGTGATTCCGTGATGGCAAATTATGAAAGGCCGTGGCCAATACCTCCCCCATCCTCTGCCTACCTCATTCCGGCATGAACCGAGAATGACAGAAGGTTATAAATAAAGCCAATTTAATTAAGTGCATCTGACACTCGAAAAATATATTTTGTAGAGATAGTTGGTAGGAACATGCCCTGCGTCCGGGATTTTTGACTGGGGCAACTATGTTTCTAATTTGCACTAATTAAAATGTGATGTCATATAAAGTGTTCTTCAAGGTCTATTAAACATAATTTTAAAAAACTATTTACTTTTCCTCAAATCTTGTAACAGAAGGTCCAAGTTGAACGTAAACAAAATTCAAAGACTTCTCAACAGAAAACTGAACAATTAATAAAAGCCAAAGTGTCCATTCAAAAATGCCAAGTATTTATATAATTCTAATAGTTGCAGACCTTTCGTCACGCCGCCAAAAAAAAAAAATCAGATTCCGTTGTAAAGTTAAAAGCAATTTTCCAAAATATCTTAAGTGCCGACAAACGAGCGTTATCAACAAACCTTTCCCTAATGACATGTCGGATTTCACCAGAAATGCATCTCAAAACGAATGTTATTTATGAAACTGATCGCCAGTAAATATTTATAAGATATCTTCAACTAAGTCCTTACTTATAACAGTAATTCTTAAATTATGATAGGATCTATTTTCAAAGACAAACCTCGTCAAGATGACAAAGTCAACCTCTTCAAAAGAAAAATTGTACCGTACTTTTCTGTCTCCATTATGGTTTATTATACATCAGTCAAAAGCGCTTCAGTAGAAATAACGGTATGCATTCTTAGTATCGGATTCTATCGTCGGTTACGAGCCAGTCAATAAATAATAAAATGGTAGCCAATAAATTAAAAAAAAATAATATCTCCTCTTCCTCTGGTCCGATCTCAACGTAAGTTGCAGACTACCTGCATAACACCTATAGCAACACTACCAAATATTAAGAAACAGCCTCAAGGCCATATAATAGCACTAAAACCAAAAAAGGCAATCTGCTTCCCTTTACTACTAAACCGTAAAAATCTTCACTTGCACCTTCCTAATTTTCACTTTACAACCCGAAACTCAAAATCCTGGTGAAAAACCTGAACTGAGTGCATGCAGTGTTTCTTTCAGGCATATGTTTCGGGTGGCTTTGCCCTCCAGGGATTTTCAACCGCATTCCCGAATAAATTAGTCTTAACACTTGTTTATTCATATGTATACTAAAATACATAGTACATTCAATACATATTGTTCATTTTCTTTTGAGGTTAAAAAAAGAAGTACGGCATATTGTTAAATAACATTATCGTTATTTTATATTTAACCACATTAAAGTCAATATGTATTATTTTTAATTTTCGTTGGCTCCCCATTTACTGAGTGCTAAAGTACTTTAAGAAAAGATCTAATCTTGCTTTACCAGATTAAAAACGTTCTGACAAATCATGTCATTTAGACCCAAATTTGCAGTAGAATTGAAATGTAGAATTTCCATAAAAATGATTAGCGTAAAAATTGGTGGAAGAACAATTAAATTTTTAATTTATCATTACCATTTTGAAGGACTTTTTATTCAGGTGTACCAAACATTGCTTTGATATACATAAATAGCTTGTTCTTGTAAAAACTATGTACTGAAAATAGTATTATTTAAAAGAACAAAAAAAGTGAATGCTGAGTTGGTTATTTTGTTTTTAAATTTTCATGCCACTTTGAAAAGAAAAACTGTCTTGTTTTTACTGTTCGGGGCAGCTAACATGATTTGATTACTATCGAATAGTTAAAATGTTCGTTTTTTGGATATAAATATACCTTTAGAATAATAACATCTTTATTATGACTCCCTGTAACAAAATAGTTGCACGACTAAATCGATTCCAGCTTATAACCAACGTCATATAATGCATTACGATGGAGGAATGTACTGCAGCGGAAATTTAAAGTGTTTCCCATCTAATTATTACCCCTAATCATGTACTTTCCAAACATCTATTTACGAGAAACCAAATTGAAGATCTGAATTGTAAAACATTCCAAGTCCACTTTTGTCGTATTCTCATTTTTCTTTTTGTCGGCATCTATGTTCCAATAGCTATCCACTTGCATAATATTATACCTTAACTTTAACTAAAAGACCTTTTTTTAATACAAAATAATTTCAACTGAATAAAATAACATGCAAAGGCCTTGGACTGTTTTTTGTTCCTTCTGAAAAAAATACTCAGGTTGACTTGGGATGTTTTGCAATTCAGGTCTTCAATTATAGACGTGCTTCTATGTTTTATATTGGTAAATAAATAATTTACAAACATATTAAGTCCACTACTGGATGAGGCCTCTACTGGAGGGAGAAGTTGGCCTACTGCTCTCACCAGTGGCGGTTTATCAGGTGAAGTTGGTGAAGCTGTACTTCACCTCTTATTTTATTTCTGCATTAATTAAATAAAGAAAACACAAGTTTCAAAAATACTGAAATAAATATCATAAAATGCCAGCAAGAATAACACCAACTCGCTTTATTATAGTTTTACCTACAAGTAATTCACAATACTGAAGCTAGAAGGCGCCATCTGTCTTGCAAAGTAGTCTCCTTTGGTTTCTCAGCAAAAGGAAGGAAAGGAAAGCAAGCATTTAGGATTGTCCCTAGCTATCTTCTTTTCTACTGACCTTGAGCCTTGAGCGGAAGTGAGGTCCACTATTTATAGCAGAAGGTGAACTTTTGGGTCAGGCCATTCTGAACAATCAGAAGCGGCCTGGAACTTAGCGTTGGCAGAGACCTACTCCTTTCTTCCCAGCTCTGTGAAGTTCTCTCTTGCTCTTTCCAAAAGAGATTCACTGCCCAATGCATAGTGAGATACTGGAATTGTTTTCTCAAAATCCCACCTTAGCAGCACTATGAATGGTTGCGACAGGGCTGGAAACTACATGATAATTACCACGGTCATAAGGAATTTCATCGTCTGTATGATGTATAATCCAGATTTTACTACTAGAAAATATATAGTAAATTGGATGCTTAGCATCTTAGCTAAAGTATGTACGATTTTAAAACCTAGTAAGATGATCTATCATCTCGCTTTTAAGATGAAAAGAAGGGAAAAATTCAAACGCATGTTGCGGACGAACTAGAAAAGTCTCAACGTAAATATAACTATCCAGTCACTGAAGTCTTCTCACTCAGTGTTGAATGCAGAGAATTCAGGAAGTGTGGGGGCTGGGGTAGGAATTGCGCTAAAAGAGGAATTTTACTTTCAAGAACAATATTTTACCTTTCGCTATGGCTCATAACAAACTCCCTGGAGAATTTTGAAGCTGCAATGGAGATTTCTCTCGCCCCACCCTCTAGGCTCATCATTAGTACCATCAGATGTAATTATTATACACGCTTATGGAATTGAGCCTATGTCGAAGCCAAGTACTCACCTTTGGTATTGGGGTCGTCGGATCGATTTCTGCTCATGCTATGTGGGCTTTGTGGTGAACAAACACCGTGTGCGTGGGTTTTCTCGAGGTGCTCCCGTTTCCTTCCACTTTCTTCATTCCACCAATTTATCCCATCATCATCCATACGCCCTGGGCCATAGTTGCCTAAAGGCCTTAAAATGAATTTTAAAAAATCGAAGCCAAGTATGGGAATTAATCTGTCCATCAAATGTTAAAGCCACAATTTTCCACTTAAATGGAAAAAGAAAAATATATCCTCGTCATAATCCGGAGCATATACAAATTTGATAAGTGACAAATATTTATATTAGCTTTATATTAGTGACATAAATATTTATATTAATAAAACTTTATGTATATTAATTGGTCGCATCTTCACTATTAGGTTTTAAAGACTGCTTAAAAATGTTTGTCGGTGATAAAATGATCGTGTAAGTTTATATTGCAGATACATGCATTGATTATTTGTACGAAGAAAATTTTAATATTAATATTTATTCAATGCATAAAATGAAAACAGCGAAATAAGTTTACTAGCTAGAGAGACTCGCTCAAGCAGATACTGACAAAACCCTCCAGGATTTTCCCTGGTGCGTGAGAATTTCATTCTCGGTAGCTGATTCCGAATATCATCCCAACCAGGGATAAATCTTTATATTTCTACCCAAACAAATAGTACGTTGAAAGTTACAAGCAAATACTAGTTTTATATTCCCCCTTCGTAATTTATAACAAATCAAACACTGCCTAAATATTTACCATGAGCATAATACAGATTAAAATGTTTACATTCGCAGTTAATGTGGTCTAATGACACAGATATCAGTAATTGTTTAGGAGAGATATTTAAGCAGATTATGAGGTAACAGAATTAGCAGTAACAGCTTGTGTAAAGAAGTATGAAATGAAACCTGTTGGTTTAACGTGAATAGAAAAATAGATTGTTTTTGTAGATTTGTACCTAATATACGAGAGCCTGTTAGTTCATTAACCTGACGCCGGATACGGTGGTCGACTGCCTTAATGCAGAAGGGTTCAGTTCACGGAGTGTCGGGAACGTGCCCCGGGTGGTGTTTGTTGAAACTTAAACTTAACTACTCGTATTTCTTTGAGACTAGCGAAGTAATTAGTACTAAAATGACATGAAAAGGGAAGTTTACGAAACGTCCTTGTATCTGATTGAGTTTCTGTCTACTGTTTCCTTCATTCTCTTCATGGAACCAACGCTTGATGGGCAAAGCATTTGTATGAATTTTGTCGTAGGCATTCTCGGAATACTGCGTTTAAGAAAACATGCCAATTCACTAAATCTCAAGGGTGGTGTGGAAAAGGCTAAAAAAATTAAAGGTTCTCATGTGAAACCGAAGGGAAATTACGATACCAAAATGCAGTTTAGTTTTGGTAGCTTTTTGCCTCATGTGCAACTCTGAAAAAGTGCTATATTACTCTAATAGAGAACCATACTTTTGTAGTAAGAAAAAATCTATAATTGCATGAAATACGTCATTAGAACATGAAGCAAGGTTTTAAGAAGAATGCTCAAGTTGATTTATGGAGTTACATTTAAATTTGAATATTCAATGCCTTTGTAAAACGTACTTTGACTCTGGACGAATGGACAATAATGCGAGAATTGGTGAAATGAAGAAAATGGAAGAAAAACTGAAGAGCCCCGACTTCCCGAGAAAATCCAGGCACAAGGCCTTTGTCCACTACAATGCCCGCGTGTGCCACGAACCGGGTACCCCACGCACCAAAAGTCCCATGGAGTTTCACTTGTTGAAAAATTACTTAATTACAAACTCAACAAAAGTATTATTTCTATTTCAATCATAAATGTACTTAGTACAGCCATGTGAAGGTATGGTCATTTTGAAGAGAAGTAGAAAACTGACTGAAACGATGTATTGTTTTGGAAGGTAGAAAATGAGTATTAAGGAGAACAATATGAATTAATGATTGCATGGTGTATTGGGGAGTGGCAATCCAGCAGGATGCTCAACATTGAGTAATTAATATAAGTAAATGACATTAAGAATAAATCGGTAAAGTCTGGATATTCAGGATAACTGTTACAAGTAGCTAATATCAAAGCGTGTTTACATATAAATGCTTTGGTAGAACTTCACCTACTGTTCCAACCACGAGCCGCCACTGGCTCTCACTCTGACCAGACGTGTTGGCAGAGGAGAATCGAAACAGCAGCTCGCCAATTCCATCAGGATGCTGGGTGGGCACCGTTCCGGACCCTCTCGCTTGGGAAAAAAATCCTGTGGCAGAGCCCGGAATCAAACCCGGAAACCCACGATCAGTTCCTCGTAAATATGACAATCCTGTTTGAACTGTGAACAGATTGAAGTAAAGAAATTGTATTATAATAGTTACTAATAACTAATTTCGTAAGTAGTATGATTACATTCAAAGAAATAATCACACTTAAATACAATGATTTTTTAAAATAATTTTACGGTAAAGCTATTATAGAAAACGTAAGAATGTCACCTCAAATGTATTTCAAAGAACTGGAATAAAGATACAATACTTTTGCATGTTATAAATGTATGTGTCATAGTTATAATTTTCAATAATGTATATTTTATGGCCTTTAGGCGTCTTAGGTTCATGCTGGGATAGGGTGGGGGAGAGGATATTGAAGGTAGACAGCGAGGGCCTATTTTGCAGATGTCATTCCATCATTTGCCTAGTGTGACTGAAGCAAAGCCTTGAAACCACGTAAGACCTTCTGAATGCAAAGCCAACGCTTTACCACTGAGCTATTGCCGCTCAGTGTCAATCAAAGTTAAAGTAACTTATTTTTTCCTACTGCGAGTATAATCTATGCCATTCTGAATTATAATGTATTACTAAAAGTAAATCTGAAAACATATATACGTAGCTCTTATTTGTTTTAACAGAATTAATAAAGCTTCAAAATATTTAGTTCAGAACTTTATGATAAACAAGTATATTTTATATCTGAAACTGCATTTTATTTTCTGTCATTCTATTCATAACACCAGTATTCCAGAAAATAAAGTGTAGTATTATTACCATCACTTTATTATTCTGTAATAAAATACCAACCCGATCTTTATTTGGTATATGTTAAATTATATTTTCGCTAGCTGATATAGTTTCATGGTGAAAATGAAGAGAGACAGATGACATAAGACGGTCTTCTACTTCTGCCAGAGCTAGAAAGTTTACTGTTGGTACTTATGGACAGAAAATTGCTACCGAATGTTGGAATGGATTTTAAAGTTTTTAATTTAGATTGAACGTTCTATGGCATTTCGTAATCTATGACTGATGAATGGATAAGATCTTACGTTCTAAATATTTCTTATTCTATGGATTGACGTCAAGACATATAATCTTTCAGTATTTTTATGAGACTACTTGTATATTCGAAGGATTGAATTAAATAAGTAAAATCGACGATCAGCTGTTTTAGAAAGATGTTGTAGAATTGAAGATTTCTATTGTTGTGCGTAATTCCGAAAGTTATGTTTAATATTGAATTTAAATCGTGAGAATTGAAATTATGTTCGTGTTCTACATTGTACGGTAGGATTGCTAAGATTTATACAAATATACAAATATCTACAGAAAGGTAAACCAGCAAGTGCTATTTTTATGAACTTCTATTTATTGCATGCTTAATGGGTAGCCTATACTAACAATGTAAATAAAGTTACGTTTTCGATTATGTGCTACGAAGAATTTACTAATGCGACTTGAAGAGTAATACTTACTTAGGCTTGTGCATGTCGAAAATGTTTATGTACTGGTTTGGAACTATATTTAAAGCAGCCTAATATTTCCTGTAAACTATTAAAGAAAGCTAATCTTTGGAATGAGTTATTTATCAGCATGGGAACTAACCTAATTGAAGTACGTTCGGAATGGGTTTCGGTACTAACAGCAGGATGTTTTATTAATGGTAGCTTTTGTATCTAAAGGCATGTTATAGTG
>JAGDQP010001242.1:373-23191 GCA_022664845.1 Lepisma saccharinum | reverse complement strand
GATGTTTTATTAATGGTAGCTTTTGTATCTAAAGGCATGTTATAGTGCGTAGTACTATGGTAAATGTGGTTATTGTTGTTATATGGAAACATTGCACGGATTTGTGTATTGAGTAATTAAATGTTATTTCCTACTGAAAGTTATTTCAAATTGTTCTGGTTAGCTAATCTTATGACACGTTTATGATCTTTCTATTTCGGCCGCTTACGTTCATTAGCAGTTCTCCAGATTAGCTACTTAGCTGCAAAAATATAGGGGACACCGAATATCCTTATTTTCTAAGGAACTGGATATCTTTAATAGAAAAGAAAAGTTTTGGAGTATTATAAGAAGTTTATGCACGGGTTGAAATACTTAAAACCTACATTTGTCTCCTAGTTTTTCAGAAAGAAATTATTAAAAAATAAATAATTTTTTTTTTCTCCAAATTACAATATGTCTAACTTTGCAACCACTTACGCTAGAAAGACCAACTTTTTTTTGTTTCATTCCTTGTGAAGAAACGATTCTAATAATTTTAATTGCAATCATATCTGATACAAATAAAAAAATAGTATTTTACATAGCTATTCCAGTCCACTTGTGAAAGGTTTGATGAGGGTAAGCCAGCCGCACCCCGCCCCTGTCTTCGATTTTAGTCCGAGGGAAAAAAGAAGGAAGGGGACTACACAAATCCCCTCTTTATTCAGCTTCTACAACAGGTGCCGACGCGAATGTAAACATGCTGTTTTAGAAAACAGCACATACCTGAAAAATTTTATGTAGTGAAGGTGAGATACCAGAATTTTGTAACAGTCTCTATAGTAACATCATATTTAAATGGGGTGATATTTGGAAGAGTTGCAAGGTCTATTGTGTGGTTTCCTGAAAAAAAAAACTCTAAGTTAGTTTAAAGTTAATATGAAAACTCTTTATCTGATTTATATATAAAAAATATATCCTAACGCTACTTTTACTCTCATTAACGAACGTCTTACTGCCTGTGTTTATCAATATTCATGTGTCTAATATAGGCTACAGCCGCAACAGATATATCTATAGAGAAGTTCTGCCTTTTTATTCTTGGAAAAACTTTGAGTAGAGGAGACATGTAAACAGAAGTACTACTGCATGTCACAAGGCCTGAAAACCTGGAATAACCTATAACTTTGACCCTAAAACTGGCAGGTCCTTTCAAGTCGCTTTATATTCTCCATTTGTGTCCCTCCTAGATTTTAGTAACTACAAGTCTGACAGAGATGATTTTTACACCGTTAGATTCGTCATGATCTGCAATGGTGAGGAAAGCTATGAATGTGACTAGAACTGGCAAGTCCTTTCGAATCGCTTAGTACGCGTATTCTCCATTTGTGACCCTACTAGATCTCAGTAGCCACAAGTTCGACAGAGATAAGCCATACACCGTTGGATTAGTCATGGACACCGGTGGGAAAATCTATGAATTTGACTAAAACTGGCAGGCCCCGGAATTCGCTTAGTAAACTCCATTTGTTCCTACGACTTTGAAGTTTCATTGGGGGATATGTTATAAGTCGAATTTATACGGTGGCGCTTTGGTTTTATTTATAATAAAACTATTACTTAGTTTTCTTTAGATTATTGGGCTAGGAATTGTTAGATTACAATCTACCTTTGACTTACAACTATTTTTAATCGAGTAAAATCTTTCACTACTCCTTCCCTGCAAGACAATTATGCAGAGAAAATGATTGATCTAAATTATTTCTGATAGCTACCTGATAGGCAGATAGAGAAACATTCTAAATTATGTCTTCGAATTCCAAAAAATAAATCATCTACCATAACTTTGCCCTGGTTATTATTAGGAGAGAAATTAAACAGGCGTTGGAAAAAGGTAATTACTCTTTTCAAGAATAGAAGTACAAAGCCAGGGAGGGACAAATGCCCCTATTAGCTATACTTAATAGCTCCCATACATAACAACCCTTTATGCGTTAAAAAAAAAACATCAGAAAATAATGCGTCCTCCCAAAAAAATTAAATTCAATTATTAGTGATCTATTTTTACGACTAGGCTATTGTAAAAGTCTGTATAACTCAGCTCACTTTTAAGTATCTTATGTGGACAACGTTACATTAGTCTTAAACACATCCTGTATACGGGGTAGTTCTCAACCTTCGTACCAGGGCATTAATTCGGTTCCTATTGCACATATGGTAGAGCTTTGCAATAAAAAATAATGTACATATCAAAGTGCATGTGCAGAATCACATGATGATGTTGCTGAAAGCAGTGGCGTCCCGGGAATACATCTACGGGAGGCAACTTCAAAATTTTAAATAGAAACTGGGGTTGATTTTGCTCCCTTTGTAATAAGCGCGACATTGTGAATCACTTTTAGAGGAACAAAAGCTTTTGAGTCTTGGCCCGGGTCAGATCAAAATGAATTTATAATTTCTTCAAAAATTCGGTAAAGCATTTTGAATTTAATCAAGGAGTAAGAAAAAATAATGAAAAATAATTGGATTCCTTATCCTAACATTAACAAACATAACTGCCACAATACAAGAAAAATTTAGGGGTAGCGTGTCTGCCAAACAAGTGGCATTGGGTATGTCGAGCGTACGAACCCTGCTCCGGCCGGCCACTCTGACTGAGGTTTTCCTCAGTGTCAGGCGAAGGCGAGTACCTTCTGTAAGGCTAAGGTCTCTGCCATTGCACTAGGGATGTCAATCCGCTCGGCTCCAGCGGCGAGTCTAACGCTCGAGTTGAGTCGTCGCTCGAGCTCGACTCACTGTAACCGAGTCGCAGCGTGAGTCTCTCTGAGCAACGACTCGAGCAGTTTTTAGTACCGACTCGACTCGACTCGAGCAGCTACTGAGCACCGACTCGACTCGACTCGAGCAGTTGTGACCACTGACTCGACTCGACTCGAGTAGGTACTGAGCACCGACTCGACTCGAATCGAGCGAGTAGACATTGAAATAACTAAAAATAACTTTTTTAAGACATTCTTTTCTTAATTCGTACTAAAAAGGAAAAAAAAAAGTGTTTGTGCATGACTAAAAAGAAAAGAATGGGGCATGTCATTTCAAGAATTTATGAAGCGACAGTATATGAGAGGGCGTACATGCTTTTCTTTTCAGGCATGCATAAACAAAATTATTTTTTTCGTTTTTAGTACGAATTGATTAAGAAAAGAATGTCTTTAAAAGTTTTTTTATAGTCGATGTGAAGTTAGTTTATTGATCTTCTTGGCAACATAATTTATTGTTCTAAGTTTTCTCTAGTAACTGAACAAGTACAAAACCGAGATAGCTATGTTTAAATTATGAGGTAAGATAACTTTGCATTACTATGACATCGTAGACTGACTCCTTTTCTGACTGTTATGTCAATCCGCTCGGCTCGAAAGGTGAGTCTAATGCTCGAGCTCGACTCACTGTAACCGAGTCACAGTGTAAGTCTCTCTGAGCAGCGACTCGGCTCGACTCGAGCACATAGTGAGCGCCGACCGGCTAGACTCGAGCACATAGTGGGCTCCGACTCGATTCGAGCAGTTCTGAGTACCGACTCGAGCAGCTACTGAGCGCCGACTCGACTCGAGCACAAAGTGAGCACCGACTCGACTCGACTCGAGCAGTTGTGACCACTGACTCAGCTTGACTCGAGTAGGTACTGAGCGCCGGCTCGACTCGAGTCGAGCAAGTCGTTGACATCCCTACTTTGCACATCGTTGTGCTTCCCCTATCCCGGCCTGAACCTTAGATGCCTAAAGTCCATAAAAAAATTCTTAAACACAAGAGAAAATGAAGTATTTACTCATTTTTTCTTGTCTCTTGTCACTTTTCAATGTTTTCAAAATGTAAATAATAATGGTTTTGATGAATCCTGTTTTGATCATTAATCAATTTAATAAGAATGCTAGACTTGTATATTAGAGGTCTGCACGGGCTCGGGACATAAATTGCCAGAACTTCTCGTGTTCTTGTTGGACCTGGGCTTATTGTGATTATATTTTTCCCAACTGGGCAAGAACTGTATGTTTGGGCCAGGGAAGAACTGTATGCCAGGGCCAGGGCAAGAACTGTATGCCAGGGCCAGGGCAAGAAATGATGTACAATCTCAGGCCTGAGTTTAGTTTAAAGTTAATTGAAAACTCTCTTTATCTGATTTGTATAAAAAAATGTCCTAACATTACTTTTACTCTCACTAACGAACATCACTGTCTTTGTTTATCAATATTCATGTGCCTAATAGCGGTTGTAACCGCAACAGATGTATCTATAGAGAAGTTCTGCCTTTTTATTCTTGGAAAAACTGTCAATAGAGGAGGCATGTAAACAGCAGTACTATTGCATGTCACAAGGCCTGAAACCCTTGAATAACCTATAACGTTGACCCCAAAACTGGCAGGTCCTTTCAAGTCGCTTTGTATTCTCCATTTGTGCCCCTCCTAGATCTTAGTAACACAAGTCCGACAGAGATGATTTATACACAGCTGAATTGTCATGGTCTACAATGGTAAGTAAAACTATGAATGTGACTCTAAGACTAGCAGGTCCTTTTGAATCGCTTAGTATTCTCCATTTGTGACCCTACTAGATCTCAGTAGCCACAAGTTCAACAGAGATAAGCCATACACCGTTGGATTAGTCTTGGACACTGTGGAAAAATCTATGACTGACTAAAACTGGCATGCCGCGGCATTCGCTTAGTAATCTCCATTTGTTCCTATCACTTTGAGTATTTTTTTTAAAAAAATACGTTATAATTCTAATTTATACGGGGGTGCTTTGGTTTTGTTTATAATAAAACAATTACTTAATATTTTACGTTATTAGGCTAGGAACTGTTAGGTTACAATCTACCTTTGATTTCAGTGGATGGAAAATACTATTTTTAAGTGAGTATAATCTTTCACTCTAGCTAATGATTCTTTCTTTGTTTGTTTGTTTCTCTTCCGAGGAAGTGTTTTAACTACTCCTTCCCTGCAAGACAATTATGCAGAGAAAATGGTTGATCTAAATTACTTCTAATAGACAACTGATAGGGAGATAGACAAACATTTTAAATTATGTTTTCGAATTCCAAAAAAAAAAAAAAAAATCATCTATCATAACTTTGCCATATGATTATTATTAGGAGAGAAATTAAACAGGCGTTGGAAAAATGTAATTAATATTTAAGTCCTTTGGAGCGAGAGGGGAAAGACTGCAATACGAAGTCGAGTAACTCTTTGCGGGACCTGTAACCTTATTTCGGGCAATAATTTTTCTGAGTGAATTTTACTACTGTATGTATTAGTTTGTGTAGAAATGATAATAGAAAATTAACTCTACTTCTCATTCAGCGCATAAGTACAGAGAATAAAATTATCTAGCGTTGGGTCTTAGGTCGCCCTGTGTGAATTGATGAAGTCCATAATTGACGTATTATTAGGATTAAAGTGTTGCTGCATAGTGTAGTAGCTAAAGCATAAATCACAACGTTGCAGGTTCGAATCCATCCACAGATACGTGGAAAATTTTTCGATTATAAATGAAGACGAGAGAGTAAAACATGTCATTGAATAAAGGCATAATGTAATCAAGGTCCGGTTTTTTTTTTCTAAAACTACTGTAAAAATATGCATAATTCGGTTTACGAAAATAGTAAATTTCCTCAGTACATAACTTGGTACTATTTTGAGTGCATACAACTGAACAATAAGTTGGGCTAACATTGGGCCATATGTACATTGGAATTACCATATAGTTTGCTCTATGTTGAACTTCGCTTTTAGGGCCTACGTTATCGCTAACAATAAGGCTAGCGGCCAACGGCCAAATAGTACGTAGGCCGAACAGTACTGAAAAACGTTAATCTAACGTTAAAACATACAATCAGATTTTCAATGGTCCAACAAGAATTTGCTACTTGGGGTACACACGATTTTGTATTATATTTGTTGTTACTAATACAATTTGCAATATAATTACTAAATGAAAATTTCTATATTACTATTGAGTTGATCCTTTATAATGCGGCCCTCGCTCTCTTCCTGATTAGTCAATTTGTCCAGCTGCCAGAAAAGGTTGGAGACCTCTGGAGTAGACTATAACGTTTTTCCGAATGACGATTGAATTAGCTGTTTGAGAAGATTGCTCGTTAGTATTCACAGTGCAATGTAAATATTATACTTGTTAATAATTGCTCTGGGATAAATAGCTACTACTGAACTATGATATATAGAGCAAACGCAATACACGATCAGGAAAGTCGAAATAATATATTGCATTATGCTAGAATAATAACTTCCATGGGGAAGCAGAGGCTGGGAGGGGAGCAATCTTCCTCCACTCACCACCTCCACCCTCTTAGCATGGAACCATTGAGGAAGGACACAAACTCTATAGAATTAGCAATTTTTCGAAAGGGATTCCCAGAAACCTGTCGAAAACGTGTTTCATTCAAGCGGTATACACATACTTATTCAGACATTCGCTTCTCCAACTTCCCACCCCTTCCACTGCCAGGCCTAGAGTGGGGCGTGGCTTACCATCATCAAACCTTTTAGAGGTGGACTAGAATGGCTATATAAAAATGTTATTTTTTTATTGGTGCATCGGATATGTTTGCAATTAAGATTATTAGAATCGTTTGTTCACAAGAAATAAAACAAAAAAAAAGTTGGTCTTTCTAGCGTAATTGGTTGCAAAGTTAAACATATTGTAATTTAGAGAAAAAAAAAACAATTTTATTTATTTTTTAATAATTTCTTTCTGAAAAACTAGGAAACATATGTACGTTCTAAGTATTTCAACCCGTGCATAAACTTCTTATAATACTCCAAAACTTTTCTTTTCTATTAAAGATATCCAGTTCCTTAAAAAATGAAGATATTCGGTAGCAATTTTCTGTCCATAAGCACCAATAGTAAACTTTCTAGCGTAGAAGACCCCGATAAGGGGCGAGTGTCACCAATCTTTGTCAATAATTTAAGAATCGTTAAGAAATTTTACGATTCGTTGAATTCTTAACTAAAGTTGGTGAGATCCTCAAACGGTCTGCTAAGTAGTGAATATAAGTGATGAATAAAGAGATTTCGTCAATGAAACCGTCTTTATTAAATTTCCGGTTCTTTCTCAGCCTGTACATCATTAATTTAAGGTAATATATTTTATTGATGTCCGTAAAATATGACGAAAACATAGGACAAAATGTAACTGCATGACTATCTTAAGCAGATTATTAAGTTACTATAAAATTAATTACTAGAAAGTATATACTATTATGACAATAAAAATACACCTAAAATAAGGATATCTGATGAAAGTTAATTGGTGCATGTGTTGCAAGAAGTTCTACTAATATGAACAAAGAAACGTATTTTATGATAGACTTGCAAATCACTTTACCATTACACATTCAACGCTATTTTATTATTTTTATTTTATACTCTGCTATAGTATACTCTATTATAGATATTTGTTTGCCGGGGGCCCCTGATGACGAATAATAACAGTGTTTCCCGTAATTAGTCTCTGAAAACGAAAGTCCTATGTGGAAAGTAAATTCTCGCTTCGCAAGGCTACGCGATGCTAGGAGCTTGGTATAAACTTGTTAAAAGAAAAAAAAAAGCAGCTACGGTCAAGGCAGATGTCCTTGAACTTTCTGTTTGTAAACAAATACATGTTTTCATATTTTTTTTTATCTTATCATTTTCTTAAGAGTGAATTATCCTGTTATTCATGTTGTGTTAAGTTGTCGCTTTCAAAAATTCTGTAACTTGTGTACATTGTTTTTTTAAAAAAAAACTATAAGGAGAGGAGTGAATACTGGGCAGAAGCTTTTCACTCCTTATGGCACTAGCCGGCTGGGCTGAAAAGCTTTTGTTTTTGTATGTAAGCCGTTCAAAAGAAGAAGAAAAGTTATAGACATTATTACAATATCTTTTCGTGTAGAAAGCTTTTTTTTTTATCTGGCAACATGGAGTCGTAGAGATGATAGGACTCTGAAATTTCTCGTGTATATTTAGCAAAATATCAAAGTGTTTTGGACCTGTATATTGGAAATTAAAAATAATTAGTGATTTTAAACAACAGCTTCATGTAACTTTGGATTTTCTGCATATAATTAAAATTACAAGTGTTTAAGAGCTTAAAAGTGCAGTGTGAATATAGCGAAGGAAGATTGTTTGGAATGTTCTCGAAGCTGGTGACTAACGACTATGGCTGTTATTTTTTTTTTTTTATTTTTTTAAATAACGGAAGATTTAAAGATTATTTTAATAAATGCAAACCTTACAATGAGTATCGCAAAAGGTTTGGAAAGACCTGCAGTATAATAACAAACAAATAGGCAAATGGTTTGCTCATGGATGGGAAGTAAACCAGGTGCAAGATATGATCAGTGCACCTGTAGAACAGATGCAACATACAACTAGGAACACGATCAGACATTATCGTACAGGTAACAGATGTGTAGCTACAAATACAACAAGAGTATAACAAGTGATGCATCCTTCAGAAGATATACGTAGGCACAGAATATCTTTGTGGGTTAAATTCATGTTCAAATAAAGATTGCATTATCCATATGAACCTGATGAGCATTAATCTAAACGTCGGCTACGATTTAGATTTTACACCAACAGTGTAATTTCGGTTTATATTTACATATATGCCCTATAAATATAGCATCTATAAACATAAAATGTATATTTTTTTGCAATCTGGAATACCTCATTTAAACAATGAATATATTTATTTATATTTTCTCGTCATCACATCACCACTGTTGTTCGTTACTGTCATAATTAATATTGTGTAGGTGGAAAATTCTATGTAAGTTTTAAGAGAAAGGGAATGCATCAGAATTCAAACGACATATATAAAATTCTTAAGGAATATATTTGGAAAAAATAAAATACGGGGAGTAAGAAATAAAGAGAAGATTTGGAGATGGATCTTTAATAGAACAAGCTAGGCAGAACTAAGTCGCGAGACTTCAGCATAAATGTGGTTTTGAAGTCATCTCGCCGAGACCTTTTCAACGACACTTCAACCAGCTTCGTAGTCCTAGTAACCGAGCTTCCGTGGCTCAGTGGAGCAGCGTTGGACTAGCATTCAGGAAGTCCTGGGATTCATCCCAGCGGCCGATCATCCTGAATTAGATTTTTTTCAAGTGTTTTTCCTGTCACACCAGGCAAATCCTGAGATTGTACCTACAAAATAGATACTGGCCATATACGTTCCAACATCCTATCCCGGCCCAGTAAATTCGCCAGTCACTGTGGGGATGGCACCCCCAAGTTCTGGAGAGCACCCTACCAACTTCAAAATTTTTACGGTCAAAAATCTACAGAAGCCATGCAAAACTCCACTTACACCCTCCCAATTTTGGCTTTACACCCCGCAAACTGAAAATCCTGGCGGAATCCCTGAGCCTACTGTCACTTCTCTTGCACTGGAATCTCTTCTTTTCATAAATATTAACAGGCCTGATCTAACATCTTTTAATTTAGAAGGGTACGCTACTAAGCGGGAAAAAGTGGTCATCTTTCGCAGTGACAAACCGACCGGGATTATGACAATGGCTGCATTCAGCGCAGTGAGCGGCTCAGTGAGAGTGATCTCCAGCGACTAACATCGTATATTTACCTATGCACACGCACTCTGCCTCCCATAATATCCAAACGTAGTTCGGCCACGTTAATTGAAGCTAATTTTTCGCTTCTAATGAAAGTCAGATCAACTAGTGGGGAATGATGATATCGTGGATTTGAACTTACCAGATAGCACCCAAGTTTGGACTAGCCTTGATTTTCCCTTGCAATGTTAAACTTTTGGTGCAAGGTTGCGGTAAAATTGATGAGACAAACATACTGCATGAGCCTTGATTTTCGTTTACCTTTACATATTTGGCACATTAAGTTTGTTGCTGAGTTGTGGCAATATTGGCAATACAAACCTGCTGCATCAAATTGGGGGGAAAATCCATGGCGTCTGTTAGTAATATGCTTAGCTACGTGAATTAATTACAGTACCTACTTGGGTCGATGACATATTGCGTTTTTGGTTTTGGTATTGTGTAATACAAGGAAAGAATAGTTTTCTAAGTTGAATAGTTACGACTCATTCGGGAAAGAAAGTATACCTTGAAAAACGGAATCAGTTTTGACACGTGTTTTCACTCGTGAGCGTGTCTGCATAAAGATCACTGATAAGCGACCACTTTAATCTGGTGCTATGGTGTTGTGGCTAACGTATCGTAAAGCTACTGCGAGGATCCAGGTTCGATTACCGGCAGCATATTTTATTTTTTTAAATACTGCACAGTAACTTTTTCTCTCTTTTTTTGTACACAGAGCACAGTATACACATTTTCAAATTGTATAAAGAAGAATTGGTTAGGTTAGGATTTTTTATTAAGCCCGGCGTTTCAGATAGAAATCCAACAGGAAAAATCACTGCAACGAAAAATCAAGGCTAGTTGGTTTAAACTAACGTAATATCTGGGAAATTGACAGCCAGTTTCTTTGGAAATGTCATCGACCCAAACAGTAAAGTACACATAATTATGATACGCTGGGGATTACTCGCTTGTGAAAAAAAATACGAATCAGCCTTCTTCATAGCTCTACTCTAACACAGGATCAATAAGTTTTCCCAGTTTCGAAATTAAAGGTCCATCCGAATCCATCATCTCACACCCTTGATTTTGCCGTTGTACCGTTTGATGCGCCGTTGTTGCTATCCGAATTGAGCGGCGTAGGGCGTAATGAAGGGTGTGGATCGACGGCACAACTAGTGTACGCTTGGATGTAACGTATCCACCGTTTGTGCGGCTAGAAGCCATATTTGAAGAAGAAAGTAATGTGTTGATTTGAAGACATTAAATATGTGTGTGTGTTTTAGTTTTTTTTTTTAACGTTAATCAACTTTTCTTAATAGTTCGATAAATTTCCGCTAATAAATAAAATCGTTTGTGGAAACCAGTTGTTATGACTTACGGTGATTTGTAGCCCACGCTATATATAACTGATTTCAGATCAGTTTCATTAGAAATAATGGGCAAATTTTACTTTGGGGGCCCGAAATGTGTAAAATTTACAGGAGAAATGTAATGTTTCCAACGCCTGTGGAAGAGTTGAAACGCAAAATAAAACAGTTTCAAATTAAGAAATGAGAGCGAAAGAGCGGTAATTACGTTGGAGTGTTAAAGGCAATGTGCATAGCGTGTAATGAAAATATCTCACGTTACGTTTCTCTAACCTGTCTTTGCTTTTTTGACTCGGTAGTCCGTGATTTTGTAACATAAATACGCGCCATAGAAAGCATTCATATAGTTCCGCATCTGTTGATAAAGTAGAGTGGGTATTTAACGGAATAATAATGAGACATAGTTTTTCATAATACTTTATAAATTTCTGGTTGTCATTAGGCTTTATAGAAGTGTCAGTTTAAATTATTTGGAAGGGAATGACGTAGAGACCGTACATATGTCTTAATAGCTGCCGGAACCAGGGGTGCCAAAAGTAAAGTTTATCCTAAATAATAGGGATACATTTATTCCTTACGCAAGCAACTTAAGCTTTGTTAATTACCCATATGTAACTTCGTACACATGAATTAAAAGAGTAATGTTATGTATAGTGCGGACCAGGTAATGTAACATGTCACGGAGCTGCTCTATTGTAAACACTTCAGAGCCTTTGTACTCTGTAACTTTTTCGTATTTGATGCAATCTAGCCTAAGCGTGTTGAATCTCAAGCCAGAATATGAAATACATGAGATTGCTTTAAAAAGTTAAGAACATTAGGGTCGTGCAGTGATTATAATCGAGTACACCCCTAAACAAATTACTCTTGTTATGTGAAGGTTGCATCAAATTCTTAGCATTGTCGTACCTAATGAGAAACGGCATTATTGGATTTTGTACACGGTAGAAATACAACGTCGATAAATTTACGAATTAATCTAAACGTCATGCCAACAATAGCATGTAGACACACAAGAAAAGGAAAGTACTTGGTTTAGGAGAAAATGGATGATCCGCTCGTGTAGAGCTTGTCAGCTTCTCTTCAGGTTACATTAAATTTGATAACGTTGAAAATAACAAAAAAATCTGACCGAGCACTCTCGGAATATTAATCCAACTAATGCTTTAATCTCACGGGAACAAATCCAGTTTAGGGTAAGCACGCTTTTATCAAACTTTTGCTAACTTAGTGTAATCAAGATTAATGAAAACTAGATTAAATTAACCTGTTACCCTATCGTGAGAAATTTAAACAACAAGAAAATAAACTAAGTGTAAAATAGTTCTCGAGTTACGATAAATGGTCCACCATCGTATCAATAAAGTTTACATGTACAAGGTCGCAGATGGGGTTTTAAAAAAAATTACTCTTTCGAAAGTAAATTTAATTAACCTGAGTACAGGGTTGTATCGGACCAGCCGGCTACCATAGATCTTACGAAAAACATAGTCCAGAGACAAGCTTAGTACAATCTGTAATAATCGTCTCAGGAGATATTTTAGCGCAATACTTAGGGGTTATCTACACAGCAGCAAGGAAACCCCTAGAGATGTGACCATGGCCCGCTTCCTGATTAATTTTAAATTTTAGAATCTCCAGATATCTGAGGGATAGGTGCGGGAGTCGCCCACAGGCAACCTAGTTTCAAAGTATCATCCCAGTATTTGCCTGGTACAACAACAAAACACGGGAAAACCTCAGTCAGGCCATAGATATAGACACACCGAATGAAGATATCTGTTTGAATTGCTGTCCTAGAATATCTACTTTCGCGTCTTCACTTGTGTTTCTATGTGCAGATTTACATAACAATTTTTTTTTTAAATTTTACTACATTAATCAAACCGCAACAACAGAAGTGCCTTGATTTGATATGTCACATAGAGTTCTGTCCTTTGTCAAACCCCGATAGACGGGTTACTCCCTCCAAAATTTTTTATTGTTAAAATTGGTCCTGAAAAATTCTACTTACAATCCCCCCCCCTCTATTTGCCTTTGTAGAAATCCAGTAAGATGCTGCATATTTTTAGATATCATTCTTCGAGGAAATTTATTATTTACTAAATTTTCTGCATTTAGTAAACTGTTGCAATATAGTTATAACATTTTGTTGATAACTTTCTATGTTTAACATTTGCTTTCTTCAGCCTGAGCCAAAGTTGCCAAAAAGCCTTAAATAAAAATTCAATTAAATTCAATTCCCATTTGTGCGGAATATGGCCTTCAATATTCATACATGTACATTGCGTCCTTTAGGCATTCAACTGTTATGACAGTAGTGCCATCTACCGTTTGAAATCGGGCAACGGTGCTAAACAGGGTACAACGGGACGATGCAAATAGTACACTCGACGGTGTACCATTGGGTTCGGTTACACCTTAAGTCTACATAAATGTCTTTATTCCAGAAACTATTTTCGTAACATAAAAGAACTGGTAAAATGTAATTCGTCCAACAGAAAAGTCGTTGAGTAATAATTGGTAGAATGACGGGCAACAAACAAATCTGAAGATTGTGAATTCGAATCCTACTGTAGACTGGAATCGACCACAGGCTCGATGTTGGTCTACCAACTTTTTTTTTAAATATTTATTTAGAAAACAAGGTTTGTACTGAAAGGTTTGGCGTGCAAAGTTTGTAGCAAAATTTGGCATCCGTCAACTAGCGATATGGTAGCAAGTTTGCTGCCTTGAATTGCCAAACTTACTGCAAGTTTACTGAGCTATTTGGGTATGTACTTCCTACACTTCATAAATAACCACGAATCGCTGTTGGTAGAAGAAGAAAAGTGAAAAGTGGTTTGTATAATCCACACATTCACAAGGTTTTAGTGACAAGAAACCCTACAAGACGTCATTCTGGATATCCAGCGTGGCATGACTGTAATCGTGGATATTGTAACCATGACTGTAAGCAGCCATGTTGTATGGCCCCATATACCGAGTTTTGTGGGTCTGTCAGTGACCTTTCTTAAACGTACATTTCTGTCGTGTGCCTTCAATCAACAGAACAACACATCTGGGACATTTTCAAGCATTTTACAATTGAGACGTATGCGCGAAAAAAAAAGGCTATATGCTATGATAAAATATAGCATATATACTTTTGTTCGCGCATACGCCACAATTGTCAATACTCTGCGAAACAGCTGTCTTTTCGAGCAACGATAGCTACTTTGGAGGTTTCATCTAACACGCGCGCTTCTCATTAATAATTTTATCTTCCCATACAAAAAGAATGAGAAGGAAATACTCGGTATAGAGGGCCTCTAAATATGGGGCCACTCAATGTGATGGAAGTGTCTCATCCCTTCTATCTCTTAGCAAGGACTGCTAGTCCTTGCTCTTTTCATATATGTTCGGCAGCCGCACAAACAGAACGTCTTGTCTGCGAACACTGCGGCGTTCAAGGATGAATCTCAGTTTAAAGAACTGTCGCAATGGATGCGCACGTTCATGCAATAGTAGAAATAATTTTCTTACAAGGTGACCGTCAACACTGTCATGCCGAAACCTACCCTCGAATTTTTCGTACGTGTCGAATACACCAAAATAACACTCCACATAAAATTTGAGGTGCCAATTCAAAGTGCAAGTGGGCTAAAAAAAATTATCAAAAATCGGAAAATTTTGCTGCTATAATATGAATCAGGTTTGTTACAGTGGGACAGAGTACTTGGTTGATGGAAACGACCGCGCTCGCTACATAGAGAATGCAGAAACGGGTCGAGAGAAAAATGTCTGGGACGAGAAATGTACTTGCAGTGGTCCTAATTTTTATTCTCTACTTTTGCGCTAAATTCTTGAAATGTACTTTTTTGTTACTTTCCTTTTCTAAAAATCACACCAGGAATTTTCTGTCATTTCTAAACTCTAAATTCAAGGAGCATGGATATAAAAATAAAGGAAAGTATTATCTTCCATACAGTGGTGGGGAGAAAAGAAAATGTAGCCCAATTTACTGTTGCAGCAAAATGGATATGTACTGATGCAAATAATTCTAGATAGCGGTTCCAGAGATAGGGGTGGGAATTTTTATTAACTACTAGGACTAGAAAGATGATTGAGATGTCGTTGGAAAGATCTCGGCAAGACGAGTTCAAACCTGTATCGTTGACACTGATAGCAGGGACAAATCCCGAGTTTCGAGGGGGATGATTTTCAACTATGGAACTACTAGGGCTAGGAAGGTGTTTGAGATGTCGTTGGAAAGGTCTCGGCAAGAAGAGTTCAAACCCGTATCATTCATCCTGATTACAGGGTCGGATCCTGAGTTTCGGTGGGAGGTATTTTCAACTTTGGAACTACTACGGTAGTTGATATATCGTTGAAAAGGTCTCAGCGCAATTTTTCGAACGCAACATTGATCATATAAATAGAATGCTCACTTCTTAAGGCTGGCGGTAGCTTATGTGCACAGTCGCTTGACTGAACTCCCCCTCACTTCCTTTTATTGTTTTTAATAAGGTACCTCCGAAACATCACAAACAATGTTTTGTGTCTGTTCTTCTCAGAGCTCCAACCAATATGTTCCCATTGCATTTGGCATTTAGGTATGAATTAGACTGTTTGAGGTCAAAAGTAAGGACTATGGTACATTTTGCCGTTAGTGTTCTTCAGTAGTGGTAATGTAGTGGGATTACATTATCTATAGAATGTGGAACCAAGTAAACGTTCTGCGGCTTGCACAGCAAGTGTTCGAAGAAAGAGTCTGGAAATTTGTGTAACATGTAATACTGCAAATACAACAGACTACACATAAGTAAGTTAATCTAAAATTGTGCTTTTATATTGCATTATTACAGTTGGGAATAAAGAACTCCAAGTTATAGACGGTTCTTTTAGAACTATTATTTGAAATATTAGTTTTAAGGGCTGATTTTCATTCAGTCTTGCGTTGCTTGCGATTTGGGTAATAAGCCGATTGAAACACGTGTTTTATTGCGTATTTTCTTGTAGTGTAAGTGTAACACGTGTTTCAATTGGCTATTCACCCAAATCGCAAGCAAAGCAAGTAACGCAAGAATGAATGAAAATGAGCCCTAACACCTATTTGGGCATAACAGCTGCTGTTATAACTGTTACGGAAAATAGCACTAATGCCCATCCCTACTTCACCTGCAATATATTTCTTTTAGAACTATCCGCAAAGATGTTCAACGAATGTGGAAACACTTCCGATACGAATAGACTACTCTCGCGTAGCTTGAACTATAAGTAACAGCGAGAAACGCTGAAACCGGCAGCTGCAGTTCGGTTTTGTGGTCAAGGTGTCGGGAAGCTGATCCAAACGTCCCGAGTTCGAACCCTGGCGTCGACTTTTTACATATTTGTTTCTTAAAGAAAATTAAAGTATTTTTTTATGTAAATACATGAGAAGAAATTTAATAAAAGTTGTGATTTATAATTTTTAAAGAAGTCACTAAATACTAGGATCTATATATACCCACCGGTTAGCGGTGGGCATACGCAAAAGTACTATTTACTCAAAAGCTCTGTTTACGCAAAAGTTCTGTGCCGTACCGGAAGTGTTTCCAAGTGGGCTCTCTGCAACTCTGCAGCCAGTTCTAAAAAACTTGCCCTCCACCTGGCACTCGGCCAGTGTAGCCAACTAGATTTATATTATGGCATCAACATTTTCCGGTTTTGAAATTTTTTTTGGCCCACTTGCACTTTGAATTGGCACCTCAAGTTTTGTGTGGAGTGTTATTTTGGTGTAATCGGCAAGCACGAAAAATTTGAGGGTAGGTTTCGGCATGACAATGTTGATTGTCTCCGTGTTAGATATGAAATTTCAACTTTATCTTTTTATTCAAATTGAGAACATGCTGGTTTTAAAATAAGATCAAGTGGTCTTATTTCCACCCGATATGTTTTTATTTAAAATGAAATAATGTTGATATTTCATTTGTATGAAAATTATTTCTCAGTGCACAAATAAAAACTGTTTTATTAGTTTTAAGAAACCGTATTTTATAGTGCATTTACGAGCAAGAAAATTCGTAGGCAATTCCATCCATATTATTACTTTTTTAAAACAAATTGGAATATTCCCACCATATATTGAGAATATTGTACCTACAAGTGTGGACATTTTCAAGTTCTGAGGGTATTCTCATGTAGGTGGGAGTGACAGTTTATATGAGGAGGGGGTTTGCTGGTTTAAACTAAGGTGGTTTAAATCAGTTTTTTTTCTTCAAAATATCAATTGGTTTAAATAAATCAATCAATAAATAAATACAAGCAAAAATACCACAAATAGTGTGAACTTCATGATGACGATTTCACATATTAAACCATCTGCGATAATTTTATATAATTTTCGCCTTGTAATGAAGGGGTCCCGGGTTCGAGTCCAGATGGGGAACAATCTCTTTCAAGTGCAAATCGAGTACTGGTTCGGATTCCACTTTGAGCTGTAGCTGTAGGTTCAGTACTTAATAACCTCGCTGCTGCATAAGAACATTAAGAAGAAACAAACTTATTTCTATCCATATGTAATATAAATTAATAAAGCAAAGTTTAAAGAAGAAAACTGTTTTAAACAAAAAAAAATGTTTTTTTTTGGGGGGGGGCAGTTTTTGCCAACCTGGTTTGCTACCATTATTTTGTTTAAGTTCATATTTTTTCCTAGATTATTATTTAAAGGCTGAAATTTTTTTTATGTCCCTCTTGGACTCGAACTCTACCATTTCGAAGAACCTGTACTGGCCGATTTATAATTTTTTCCGCCATTATTAACAAGGAAGTTGAAATTGAAAATATACAGAATTGTCATTCTACCGGTAATACTTTACAGTTGCGAAAGTTACGATCTTAGCAGATGAACATTAATTACGGGTGTTTGAAATTAAGGTCTTGAGAAAAATATACGGGCCAAAACGGGATGAGATGACTGGAGAATGGAGAAGACTGCATAATAAAGAACTCCACGAAATGTACTACTCACCTGATGTAAGAATAATGAAATCGCGACGACTAAAATGGGTAGGCCATGTAGCTCGGATGGAAGAAAAGCAAAGATTATATTCCATTTTGATTGGAAAGCCGGACGACGTTGAGAGGATAATATTAGATTAGATCTTGGAGAAATAAGTGTCTGTAGTGAAAACTGGCTTTGTCTTGCCCAGGATAGAGCCCGATGGCGATCTTTGCTACTGCGGCGATGAACTTGCGAGTTCCGTAAGCCATAGAGCAAGTAAGTAAGGATAACATCATTTTTTAATACAAAATAAGTTATCAATTTATACCTCCAATTATTAATTTTAATATTCGGTCAGACTTTATTTTATTATTATTATTGTTACTGTTGTTGTTGAGCTTACAACTCCATTTAAAATAGAGAAAAATATGAAGAATCTCCATTTTTATAATGGAATATTTGAGAAAAAAAGAATAGATTAAGAAAAAAAATTCCAAAAGAGACAAACCGCACGTCTCCTGTGCCGCTAATGTGCACCATTCAATGCTGTGCAATGGCCCGTAAGGAACTTGCGGCTGCTGCGCGGTTGCTGAACCGCTAAGGGCGATGCGGTAGGTCTGCGGCACCGTCCCACAGTCGCAGAGTGTGTGAACCACTCCATTTATTTCAATGGCCCATAAGCTTGCGTGCGGCTGCCGCAAGTTGTAACCGGGCCTAGCTTCACTCCCGTCGCCCAAAAAACAGACTCACGCTGCCTCTATTCTATTTCCAACTCCATGACTGTAAATAATACAACTGCTCGGTGTTGATCTGAGGTCAGTGACCACTTTGCCATTTGATCTTGCCGGCCAGCACTAAAGCTAGTAGATACCGTCATCAGGGACGAAGTTGATCATTACTAAATGCTGTAATTTTGTACTCTGATGACTTCGTGGTAGCATGAAACAATGTTGATATTTTAGTACAAATGATACTAAGGTACTGCTATTGTTTCATATAACAAAGCGGTAAGAGTGCAAAATTACAGCATTTAGTAATGATGGACTACACCCCTGATGACGGTACATTGTCCACCTTATTTGAATTGGGTAGGCAAACCTTTATATAAGTAGAAAATTCCTTATAATTTAAAAGAAGTTAGTATTCAATGACATGATCTATAATTTGGCTTACCTTGAATCGAAGTTCTTTAATTGGTGGCTTTGCATACGGTATCCCCTGATAAACATAGAAGTTTCTACCATTGAAAGACATCATTATTTTTCCACGTAATTTTCCTTGTTTAATTTTCACAATTGGTGCTTCACTTAATGAATCACATATTTTCATTACAATGCACATCACAACAAAATGTAAAATGTTTCTTCTCATGTTTGTAACAAGAAATCTATTCTACCTAAAGAAAGGAACAAACTATATTGGCAGATGATGGAGGGATCGATAGACCAAACGCAAATTAAACTAACGAAATTCCACAGTAAAGTATTAAGAAACCAATGTGAGGAGAGGGATAATATTTGGACAGGTTTCTTCCATTTTTTTTTTTGTTTTTTTTTGTTTTTCATGTTCAAGGCCAAAAACCTTTCTCGTGGCTTTTGAATTACGCGAGAGAATTATATAATGGTTACTGGCTTGGCATGACATGCAAGAAACGAAACATGGACTATAATTTTAAAAGCTTGGAAGATACTAGGTGCTAGTGTACAAAAACATATTTTACCAGTTGTGGGCAGACAAAAAGTGGCAGTTGACCCAGGACAAAAAAGGCAATGTACTTGGAGGCGTGTTTGGAATTTCAATGGTGAAGCAGGAAAAGTCAATGACACGTGTGCGCGAAATAAGCACCCTAAAGGAATCACAGACGAATAATTCTTTTCAGGGAACATATTTCTATCTTCCTTTCTTTATTTCTCTCTCTCTCTCTCTCTTGCTCTCTTTCTCTCTTTGTTCGTTTGTTTCTTTCTTTCGCTGATAAACTTATTTTAAAAAACACACACACAAATTTGGACTATCCGATGGCAATATGCTAAAGAACATATATTTACCGCAAATCCAAAATGTCGTATATTGAAAAATCAATTTCGTATGTTGAGAATAACAAGTTTATATATTTCACCTGAAAAACTGCATCATTTTGATATACGATCTTTTGCAGTTACGGTAAGGATATAGTGAAAGTAAGGGTAAGAGTGTACTTGTGATTAAAAAACTGAGAGATAAATAATAAAATCACCTGATTCAAAAATCACTCAAATTATTGAATTCCACCGACTAGGAGACTAGAATTCTTCAGCATCTCAATATACTTTATATAAATGGCTGCATGCTGTGCTCTCATTGTAAACATACTTTGTAAACTTTTATTTTGGGACATTTTAGATTCTAATGATTTCGGTTTCTCTCGATTCTATGTCCCAGCCGGAATTCGAAGCCAGAACCTTGGAGACGCTTTCCTGATGGCTGTGACAACACGGCTACCGCGTCTGGCTGCTCTGATTTTAAGATGAAGGAGAAAACGCAAAAAAAAAAGTTATTAGATTAATCCAATTGCAAGCAAGAGACTTTTAACGGGACAATTTTATGAACTCATTGCATCTTAGAATTTGAATTTATTTATGGGTTTTCCGAATTTTTACCTCAGGCTGGAATAGGCTAGATAGATGTCTACCAGAATCTTACATACGGTACTTAAACCCTGGAAATCTGCCAGAGTGGTCGGGCGTGGGGCTCGAACCCTTGTGCTTACCCATTACTGCCGTTCTCCAGTAGCACACAAACGTTGAGAAACTGTAGATTTAACGTTAGTTCCAATACGTAATTTTAACGTTGTGTATGCACCTAAGTGTCAGTCTGTTTAACGGTTTATTCGACGTTTAGAATCAACGTCGCAAGTGAATTTAATGAAATTTCCAGGCACAGCTTTAATGCGATACGCATCAATGCGTAAAGTTTACTAAAACATTTTGTGGAATTTGAAATCCTTTTTAATTCAATTGATAATATAAATGTAGTAGCAGTTAGCGAAATTTGGACGAAGCCTAGTATTAGAAATGATCTTTTACGTTTGCATAATCTTAAATTTTATCGCAATGACCGGGTTTCAAAGGGAGCGGGCGGAGTATGAATTTATCTACCTCATGATCTAAATGCAAAAATTCTAGCTCAATCACCGAGTGCATATCAATTTCGTATCGAATATCATTTTGGAAATTAAAGTGAAGAATAAGAAAACCCTGCTGGCAGCAGCATAACGAGCCTCGCGAGCTGATTTCAGGAATTTTGAAGAAGAAATAAGTAAATTTCTCCCACTTTATGAGCATTGCCTCATTCTTGGCGATCTAAATTTCAATTTTTTGTACTCCAAAGCAGAAGTGTCAAAATTCAAGGATACTATAACACATTAAATATTTCTACCTGCCCTCTTCAGCCTACTTACCATACAACCACATGTAACAGTCTTCTCGATCTAATTCTTACTACAAACATGGGCAGAGTTAAAAAATTTGGCCAGTTTGCGGTTCCTGAGATTTCCAGACACGATCTTATATTCGTAAAATATTCGATAAAATTGACAAAGTTTAAACCGAAAATTATATCGTATAGAGAACTGAACAAGATTGATAATGATGCTCTGTTGGCGGATGCTGCCTCCTTACCATGGCATTTAACAAATTTGTTCCCGTCAGTCGATGATCAACTTTCCTATCTTAACTCGCTAATTCTTCAACTTTATAGCATTCATGCTCCCATAATAGGAAACGTGTCTTTTGTCCTCCTACCCTGTGGATTACAGATGAACTACTGAACTTAATGGCTAGTCGCTATGGAGCTTATAGAAAATATCGAAGAGACCTTAAAATTAACCCCTCTGTACCCAGGTAAATTTCGAAGCCCACAGAGTGCTTTTTAAACCACTGCACCCAAGCCGTAAGCAAAGCTAACCTGAAATTTGCATATTACATCATCAACAGAGAAAATCAGAATCAAATTCGGAATAAATTTTAGGTATCAGAGGTAAAAAAAACATTCTGTAGTTGATGCACTTATGCACATTGCACCTGACACACTAAATTAGCGTTTCTGTTACATACACCCATCAGTCACGCAGAGTTACTGTCTGCCTAACAAAAAATTAACGTGCCCCAAAACCAAACTTCTTTCTCTATGATCTGCGTGAGTCGGCTGACAGTTGAAAATGCAATCAACAGAATAAAATCCAAAACAACAGGGGCAGATGAAATCTCTCTAGAATTAATAAAAAAGTATTGCTATTTGTGCTTGTTCCCATTACCAGCTTATTAACCTGTCGATTACCATAAGCACTTTTCCTACCTTATGGAAAATTGCAAGAGTTCTTCCCCTCCCTAAGGCAAAAGTTATCACCAGTACCGACGACCTTCGACCAATTAGCATTTAACTGCCTCATTCCACTATATAATATCGTAAACGATCAAATTTGTTCTTACTTACAAACACATAACCTTCTTGACCCCTTTCAATCAGGTTTTCAGAAAGGTCGTAGCACCGCCACTGCTCTAGCTCATATCACAGATGACATTCGATATGCTCTTGACAATACAAACATAACAATTCTTACACTTCTTGATTTCAGTAAAACTTTTCAAGCTATAAATCACAACATCCTGATATATTATAATTATCGACGTTTATAAACTTTTCAGACTTCTCTGTCCATTGGATTCAAAGTTATTTAATTGGCCGCTCCCTCTGGTATTGACTCTATCTGTTTCTATCTGTTTCTGGTATTGACTCCTCTCTGAGAACTCTTCATCATGGGGTACCTCAAGGTAGTGTACTCGGTCTTCTTCTCTTCTGCATGTATATAACTGAATTACCATATGCATTACAGCACTGTAAATACCATCTTTATGCCGACGACTTTCAAG
>JAGDQP010001241.1:83814-128618 GCA_022664845.1 Lepisma saccharinum | reverse complement strand
AGCAGGAGGAACGGCACTAATCAAGGAACTACATAAATTAATAAGTGCTATATGGAGAAAGGAGGAGCTTCCAAAGGAATGGGAATCCTCAATAATAGTTCCGATTTACAAAAAAGGTGATAAATCGGGCTGTAATAATTACCGCAGAATCTCGTTACTTCCAACCTGTTACAAGGTATTAAGTAATATTCTGTTTACTTAAGTGTATATGTAGATGAAATAATTGGAGGTCACCAATGTGGATTTAGAAGAAATATGTCCACGTTGGACCAGATTTTCGCCTTGAGACAAAATTTTGGAGAAGAAATGGAAATACAATGGGACGGTTCACCAGCTATTCATTGATTTTAAGAAAGGATATGATGGGAAAAATTATACAGTGTCCTGATACGATTTGGAGTTACAAAAAAATTGGTTCAACTAGTGAAAATGTATCTCAGTGACCCCATAAGCAGAGTACGGATAGGTAATAATATGTCAGATAGTTTCAAGATTTGCAACGGATTGAAACAAGGCGATGCCTTGTCACCACTACTGTTTAATTTTGCTTTAGAATATGCGATTTTAAAAATTAAAAGGGACAAAAAGGAACTATTGTTGAATGGTTTAAATCAACTGTTCGTATACGCGGATGATGTAGATTTAATAGGGGACGATATAGATGCACTACAAAGCAACACCGATGTCTTACTAGAAGCGTGCAATGAGATCTACAGGTAAACATAGATAAAACAAAATACATGATAACAAGCCGAAACACAGGAAATGAAGGAAATAAAAACATAAGAATTAGGGATGAGATCATAGAGAAAGTATACAAATTTAAATACTTGGGAGCATACGTAACAAGTAAAAATGAGGTCACGGAAGAAATAAATAGTCGCTTATTATCGGGCAACGCATGTTTCTATTCAGTCCAAAAACTCCCAACCTCGCGATTAATATCAAGGAAATTGAAATTGATAATATACAGAATGGTTATTCTGCCGGTAATACTTTACGGTTGCGAAAGTTGGAGTACGACCCTAGCAGATGAATATAAATTACGTGTATTTTAAAATAAGGTTTTGAGAAAGGTATACGGGCCGAAACGCGACGAGGTGACTAGAGAGTGGAGGAGACTGCATAATGAAGAACTCCACGGATTGTGTGATTCACCAGATGTTGTAAAAATAATGAAATCACGATAACTAAGGTGGGCAGGCCATGTAGCTCGGATGGGGAAAAAACGAAGATTATATTATATCCTGGTTGGAAGGCGGGATGGAAGGAGACCATTGGGAAGACAGAGACGTCGTTGGGAGGACAATATTAGAAGAGATCTTAGAGAAGTAGGTGTTCGTGATGAAAACTGGCTTGATACTGCCCAGGACAGAATCTAATGGTGAACGTTTGTTACTGCGGCGATGAACTTGCGAGTTCCATAAGCCATATAGTTAGTTAGTTAGTTAAGAGGATCCTCCACTTTTTGTCGCCGCTAGAAAGTTTATGTTGTTGCTTATGGACAGAAAATGACTACCGAATATCATTAGTTTCTAAGGAACTTAATATCTTTAATAGGAAAGAAAATTTTTACAGCTCTTCAGAAGTTTATGAACAGATTGAAATACTTAGAACGTACATTTGTCTTCTAGTTTTTCAGAAATAAATTATTAAAATAAAAAAATACAATTATTTTGTTTTCTACAGTTTACAACTTTGGAACCAATTATGATAGAAAGATCAATTTTTTTGTTTGTTTTATTGTTTTGTTCAATTTCAATCAAAAAGGACGCAAAAACTTGGTAAATTAAAATGTGAAATTTAGATAAACATCACTGTGTAAATGTTACATTGCACGATATCGATCGATATTGGCCGATATCGTTTAGAGGAGCGTCGTGCGTTTAAAAAAAAACTTATGTAATGGAAAGTAATTCGTACAAGGCATAATATTTCCACACGCTCCCAATCCCTTCTTAAAGTCGTTCGCTAATGAAAATATTGCCAATGTCACCACATTCCATATCTGAGATGATGAAGTTCATAATTGTTGTATTATTTTCGATAGATCGCTTCGTAGTGTAGTGGCTAAAGCGTCGAACTACAAATCCCACGAGGTTCGAATCTATTCGAAGACAAATGCGAAAAATTTTCAAATGTATATTAAAAAGGAGAAAATAAATCAATAAAGTGGACAAAGCACGTTTTCTAACTGTGGTCTTCAATTATGGTTGGGCAAACTTTGAGAAATATTCAAAGTATAAAATTGCAACAAATGCTGAAAGGCAATCTCCGCAGGCAATCTGATGCTTCATGTTTGTGAACATCTTAATGAGACAATTGCGACTGACACATCACAGCAGTTATATTTATGTTGCTGAGTTGTGCGTGATTTATTGGCATATGTAGTAGACCTTTCCTCTTAACATGCTCCGTATGAGGAAATCTGAGATATTAAGATCTGGAGATCTAGGTGGCCATCGATAGTCTTTTGGAGATAGTTTGATCTTCCAAGAATTTGACTTTAAATTTTATTTATGGCCTTTAGCATCGGGCCTAATTTGGGCTTCCAAGAAGTTATTTATAGCTTCAATATACCTTCTGAACGTCTTATGGGTCGCGCCATCTTGTTGGATATAATCATTTTGTAACTCAGTGCCACGGTTAAGAATCGAGAAATAATACTGCATTCACCTCAGACCTCGGATCGGCAATGGGTAGGCAGGCACGAGGATTGGAACCCTGCAGCCAACTCTTCTGATCAAAGTTGTCCACGATTTCTCCTCAGTTTCACAGGCAATGTCAGGATAGTACATTAAGGTACTGGCTGCTACTTTCCCTGTCTTCTTTCCCACCCTATCCAGGCTTGAACCAGAGATGCCTAAAAGCTATAAACAAATTCACACACCATCCTGTCTTGAAAACTTCAAATAAGGTTTTAACAAGGTTTGACTGGCAGGCGTGGACACTTGTAATGTTTATTGTAAGACTAATTATTTACAAAACAATTCAAAGATTGTTTCTTGGAATAATGTTTTTGTCATAATTTCTAAGAATTTTTAAAGTTTTCGAACGATAATCAATACAAGAAGCGAACAGAGAAAAACTAAAACAGCGACATGAATACGACATGAATACACGCTATGTGCAATACACACCTTCATTTTTTTCCTACCTACTTCCGAGGAACCAAGACAAGAAAAAAGAACATGATTTTGTCATGCAGTTAGAAACAAGGCAATCAAGTTTTTTCCTTGCACGCATATTAACACAATAAGCGTGTGACCACATAAAACACGACGCGCAAAGAATCCCTCTGTACTTGTCCCTTTATTCAACGTGCAAGAATGGTTTAAGAATAACACACAGAGAGAAAGGATTCCACTATTTAGTTCTGTTCGGATTTTTAAATAATTTATTTTACTAAATTGAAATATCTACGTGTATGTTTTGTAGAGATGTATTGATAATTTAAATAAAGAAATAACATCGGTTAATATGGATTCTGTTGCTTGGAAATGTATAGATGTACTTCGACTTATTACGTGCGATGATTTTAACCATTTTAACGTGTCAGTATATCTTTTGTGCACATTGCAAAAATACGGTGAGATGAAAGAAAACCTCCCTCTCAATCTACTGCATTGTCAAGCGACTATTGTGAGCGCTGAGTGCTTTTTTCAATCCTCAATGAACCAAGAAAATGTTTTAAAAAATATGTCCACAATTCTAAACTATTCGTTTTTAAATATTTTGTATAACTACCTCATGACCTAGTGGTCGCTGAACCTTGTCGGCTCGCGGCAGTCTATGGCGGCATGGCCGATGATTCAAGGGTGGCAGGCGGATAATCAGCGTTAACCGCTTTTCAGGTTAACGATGCCTGGCATATTCGCGGCATCGAAGCCTACATTTTGATAACCACTAAGTTGAATTAATGTTGGGCATGGAGTAGGGCCAACAACTAATTGCAAATCACAAGATGCCCTCGTGGATGAGTGGTTAGAGTGATCCAGCGTTAAAGCAGACCACAAGATCGGAGGTTAGAATCCAACCGTAGACAAGTGCAAAAATTAACAGCTATTAAAAGACCTTCGTACATATGCTGCGCGCACGCGCGCGTGAGAGAGAGAGATTGATAGAGAGAAAGAGAAAGCGGGGCCCAATATAACATGTGAATATGTATCAAATGAACTGAGATTTTGGTATTGTTTATTTTAGCTGAGAAATTAGAATTCCCCTAGTTACGTAGGCGTATGACGTAATTTACAGGTATTCTAATTTCTCAGCTTAATAAACAATGCCAAAATCTCAGATAGCTCATTTGATACATATATACTTGGGGTCGGATATTCTTAAATCCGTTTATTAAAACATTCTCTTAGTATAACGCGTGTGCGGCCCATCGCCCGACACCCGCCATCAGGTGGGATTACGGCGGAAGTAGCGCGCAAACCGCCGATGAGCCAACACAGCTAAAAGTGTAATTTAGAAAACGGCCCGATGGATGGCCCGATATTATGTACTAATTAATATGGTTATTCACGGCCCAACGTCGAAATGCACATGGGATATTCAATTCATATTTGCGCTTAGTGTCAGGAAGAAAATGAATTTTCTTATTCAGGAATCAAAATCCTTTTTTTTTCCTTTTCAATTAAATCAAATATTTTCGGTAACCTTTCAAGGATAAATTAATTCTGCCCGTGGTTTGGTGGAATATCTAACAATCTTTTGTAGAAACTTACTTTCTTCGCAATTAGTTGTATCTGGCAACACTGTGTGTGTGTGTGTGTGTGTGTGAGTATTTGATCAACAGAAGACAGTAACTATTTTGCAATGCAAAGAAGAAATCATGAAGTCAATTGTTTAAAATATATTTCATGGTTAACATAACTTTGCCCAACATGTATCCATCATTCGCATAAGCTTATATTTTATTGGTTGTACCTGGCAACAGAGAGTGTATATTCTACATTAATAAGAAAAATATTACAAACACACTCTTATACGGGGTTTCCTGGAATTAAGGGTGCAAACTTCGGGAGATGTTTATTTATATCAAAACAAGAAAAAAAAGGTCCTTTGAAGAAATTCCGAAATCTGATTAGTTTGGGAGATACAAGCGCTGAAAGTCACGGCGATATCGTCACAAATGACGTCATAACTACACACATGGTGACATAAGCGGTATCGGGTTAGCAAAGAACACTAGAAGTAGTACCCGATACATCTATTTAAGCTATGCTTTGATTGACGAAGTACTGCATAGAGAGGTTTCGCAACATATACGAGTTTCACTGTTAAGAAACGACATGATTTCATAGGACAAGCATAAAAATCTCGTTTAAGCTGCATTCGCCAACCATAACTATTTAGATGTATTAGGTACTAGTTCGAATGTGTGATTTACTAGTCAGACCCCGCTCACGCCATTAATTGTCGAAGCGTCAGGAAGTTTCGAGGATCAGACATTGCTGAGAGGTTAGGACATTTCGAAATTTGAGAATTCCCAAAGCTTCGGGAGGTCCCAAAACGCCATGAATTTCCATGAATCTCCGAAAATGTACCATCTCCTGTGGTTTCTTGGTTTATGTGAAATTTACTTCCGTCCGAATGGGAAAAAAATTCTTCCCGCATACTCTATTTTGCACGTGTCTTTATTTAACAACAAAGATTTTTTTAAATGAAATGGGAGAAAAGAAAGAACCCTGTGTTACTCCTTGTTGCTCCATAACCTGAATGCTCCTATTAAGAAATCAATTTAACACATTGGTAACACAAATACTTAAAGCGTGTTTCGTCACCTGTGAAACAATCATCTTTTCTACGTCATTAGCTGGATGTTAGACTACAGCTCAAACTGAGTCGTATTTACCGTAACAAAAAATCTCTAATCAAACAAACCCGGTTACAAATTAAGTATAAAAATTGGAGTTTATGTCGTATGTGCATCCGCTTAAAAATTAAGCATAGAAATTGGAGTTTACGTCGCATGTGCATTATAGATTTATGGCAATAGCTGATATATTATTACCATACTGAATTCAAGTGGGATAACTCAGCGAACTAAGCCTGATTGGGTAGAAAACGGAATGAATCAATTATGCTCGATTTACTGACTGGGGATTCACTAAGAGACGGAGACGATATTATCCGCATTACGTACAAACCAACCAATCCACTCCAATCGGATTTGGAGGGAAATGGTTCACGTTAAGGAAACATAAACACACGCACAGCTTTCGTCACCTGTTTGATCTCACAGAGTAAGAGAGTTTTCTTATCATTGGGTGAGAAAATGCAACATTGAACAAAAAATCTATATCCAACAACCAAAATCTCTTGTTCCCTTTAAAATGATGAGTATAAAGAGGAATAGTGTATTTTCCTCGAATAGTAAACCAGTTTTCCGCAAAGTTTTTTTGATCTTTTCAAACTGGCATGTTTTTGTTTTCCAGTTTTATGTTTCTAGTGTCAATAAACTGTTCTGTTATAGCAAATAATATAACGTTCTGTGTCTCATATTTTCCGTTTCAATGAACTATTATAGAATACGTCATTCGAACACACGAAAATTACATTTACAGATACGGTCTCTGTGCACTAAGTCCTGCATTTAACTATAATACAAACGGTTCTTTAATTTTCGGAGCATTTATAGTTTCTAGTCAAGCACATAACGTAAACATCAATATATTTCGGGAAAGAAAGCTGAAATTCTATAAGAAAAATAAAAATATCAGTAATGATTCCAAATTACGCATCTAGAAAAAAAAATGTATTACGTTATTATTTTTATGGCCTTTATTCAGTATATGGCATCCACTTTTTATTAAGGCTCTCCACTTCAAGTTATTTCAATTTTGCTGCTATGTTGTGTTAGGATATGTTAGGTTAGGTTACAATAGCTTAAGTTAGATTAGAATAGGTTAGGTCAGATCAGGTTTGGTTCCGTTAGCGCACACCTTCCGCAGTTGGATGCCGTATACCGAACTTAACCCATTTTTATTATTTTTGTGCTTTCTAGCAGTTTGTAGGGTGTATTAATATTTCTCTAGGAACTGAGAAAGGGAAAGAATGCAGATGGCCACTGGGTACAGGAAAATTTAAAATTGAGCACAGAGAAAAGACATACGTTTTTAGAACTTCAAATAAACTCTGCAGAAAAAATAAAAGCAACTTAAGACGTGACCTTCGGCATCACGACGTATTAGGATTCGGGGATGCGTCTTCCCCAACATTTTTGTAAATACGAATCCCGGGTATAGGTTTTATTAACCTGGAAGAAAGGCAATTCGGTATACGATATTATTTTTCAGATCAATTAAAGCATCATGATTTTTTTTTTATCAATTAAAGCATTGTTTTAATGAAAATGCGAAAAGAAATTAGACGTGTGTTTGGAAATGTTGAAAATTTTGTCCTAATTTAGCTAATGTCTCCCGCGTCGAGCAGTGAAACAGAAAATAAAACATCAATGCTTTGCGAAAAGTCGCCATACCTGCGGTCAACGATATTTATGGATTTAGTACCTGAAAATTATAGCAATGTCCTATCGAAACGTCTCATATTGTAAATCAAAATAAGTGAATATCCGAAGATAATAAATAAGACACGCATGTTGTACTGATTCATATCTTTCCATACGTATACGCAATAACACATTTCTCTGAACTACACAGTGAGTTGGTTCACACATTCACCAGTGATGTCACTGAAGACTTAAGCTACGTTTTTACGGGAATAGTTTATGAGCCGCTAATACGCGCTACCAATACAACAAAAGTTACCCAGTAGCAATAGTACGATTGTTGCTATTGGGTAACTTTTGTTGTATTGGTAGCGCGTATTAGCGGCTCGTAAACTATCCCAGTGAGAACGTAGTTTTAAGTTGTACGAGAGTATAGTTTTATGGAATTCATAAAACTTATTTATCCACTACTCAAAAAATGCAATTTTAGACTCTAATATCTGTTTTCCTGGTCTCTTAAAGTGTTAAGAAGTGGAAGCAATTTCACAGTTTCTGAAAGAAATAGACGTCTGCCTGTTGTATTGTAATCAATATAATCAATCACTATTGAAGAAGTTTAAGAAAGCGGAAACGTCAGCTCATTAGGTTCTGTGATTGATGGGGGCGTTGTTTAAGTCAACGATTGTTTTGTTGTAAACATCGTGCCTGAACAAATGGGAACAGCTATGCAGAATTATTCTTCTTCGTTGCATAAACAACGTACTAACCTTTATGAAATTTACAGCACGGAATTGAATTCCCCCATATTTGAAGTCTTATATGTTATCATACGAACTCTGACAATTAAGTTCGTGGACTCACCACCGTGGCCTGACATGGTAGCACTGTACAAAAAGCTTAGTATGTTTTCATTACCTTAGTATATTAGTGTCTCACACCTGTGTTCGTGTTGACATATGGCTTAATATCGATGAGTGATGTGCATTACTGTTGTTGCGTCTGTGTTTGTCCTATAGCGAAAATTGTCTGAGCTAAAATTAGAGCAAGGGCAGCACATTAAATTTCTCTGTTCAACAACAATCAAAACTTCACGGACCGATGTAAGTAACACAATTTATTATTTATCTCGCGTCTTAAATTAACATATTAACAGAATCATGTTTCTTTTTATTGTTTTTTAATATTTCAATTCCTATTGTTGCCAGATCACATTTACTTAATAGATATGTGTACAGCACGTGACGCTAGAAGTTGATTAAATTTCTCTTTAAACTGTTCAAGATTGGGGGTGAAATCAAGGATATGTTAGTGAGCGTTTGTGGAGATAATGCCATGAAGAGAACGAAATAGTACAAGTGGATCAAACATTTTTACGAGGGGAGAGAATTCATCACCGGTGAGAAGAGCTTAGGGCGACTAGTAACGAGCAGAACTGAGGGAAACATTGCACAAATTCGTCGAATTCTGCGTCAAAATCGTCGGCTGAATGTGAGAATCTTATAGAAGACCATCTATAGAGAAACAGTTAGGATATCTTAACTGAAGATCTTGGCATCTGCAAGGTGGGTGCAAAAATGGTCGCACAGCTCCACCCACATAGTACTGGAGTTTTTAACCAGGGAAAAATAACTGTATTGGAACTTCCTCCCTATTCACTTGAACTGGCCTCCAAAGACATTGAATGGAAGACATTTTGATTAATTTCAGGAACTTAAGGGTAATACGACAACGGCTCTGATGGGCATTCTAGAAACCGAGTTACAAAATGGATTTGAAGGGTAGACTAGTCGCTGACATCTGTGTAATGTGCATAAATTTGGACCAGGCGACCGGGTCTACGCTTGAGACCGGGTGGCCCGAGAGACAAAGCAGAATTTTTATTAATGATTTCTTTGCGTTTGAACAATATTTACTTCAGAGGTGACCGGGTCCGTAGGTGTTACCCTCAGAACTAAAAGAAGAAGAAAAAAAAGAAACGACGCAGAAAATTCCTAGTTCACTATAGTTCCCTGACCGGGTCAATCGGGACATTCGATCAAGTTTCAGACCGGGTCATCTATGTTCGGATCAGCAAAACTACTGCTCTGATTGCTACCATTCGACATACCCTCGTATATATATATCTGTCTGTTTTCTTATATATATTAAGTTTCTAGCTTAATTAACAGACAGCCTTTATACATGTATATATCTGTATGAATAAATCAATGATTGTGACTAATATTTTATAAAAAAATCATTTCAAGGAATATTGTTTTTAGTTCGAGTTTAGACACCATTTTCAAAAACTTGCACAAAGAAGCGGAAAAAGGACCACTCTCTCATATGATTGATGTAATTTGACTCCCATTAGTGAAACGTGTTTTCAGAGGCTTCTCTTTGTTATTAATTGAAATGCTGTGAATTTGGAGCTTCACATCTCCCGGATTATTTAAAACAAGTGTGTCGTCACACGGGGGCGGAACAATGTACCGAAGCACTCCTGATATCACTCAAGCGTCAGGTTGATAATTAAATCGATGCCTGCTGCTTTGATATAAATTCGCGGTTGGCAAAAGAGAAGATGACCTACTAATAACAAAGTTATTTGAATTAATTTATAGTATAGAACAGATGAAAATTAAAAATTGAAACTCTCCTAGAACTGGTATGATATGTGAAATATGCACCATAAAAAATTCTGTTCATTGTTCCCCGTTTTTGATACTTTAGTTCCGAAGTTTTCTTAGTTTTCTGCTCACAGTAAATAAAAAACGGTTTGTTAAAATAAAAAAAATAAAAAAGATCTTATCTGTGCACAGAGAAACAATTTTCTTTGAAATGAGATATAAGGAGTCTCATTAATTTAAAACGAGAGCATATCGCTTTGGATAAGACCAGTGGTCTTATTTCCAAAGTGGCATGTTCTCATTTTCTTTTAAATGAGAATGCTGATATCCCATTTCTCAGAAAATTGTTTCTCAGTGCACAGATAAGATCTTTTTTTCTCGATTTTAACAAACCGTTTCTTATAGTCTGGTTTGGCACTTGGAGGAAGTAGGAATCTATTCTAATTTCTCCATGGTTCGGCACTCACTTATGTCCGAAATTTGCAGAGGAGCAGTGTGTTAGACGGCTGGGCGATGTGAAATCCCGGTAACTTACTGAAAACTTTGATAATTTAATGAATGGAAGCAAAACGGCCGGTAAAAGTTTACTCTTTGGAACTAAAGCTGTCTCTCCAATACTACTAACCTAGCCCATCATTGTGAAACGATATAATACTTTTCTTTCGATTGACGTCAGATAACCTACGACTGATTTGTTAGGCTAACATTCTAAACGAGCAGATAAGCCTGTTAGGACGAGACCTTCAGTTTCTAGTAAAGTGGATTCCGAGCTACTGCGTTCAATGGACCCCGGCAAGAATGGAACCTGTGACCACGCGCACAGAAAACTCACGCTAACTTCTTGGCAACCCCAAGGTCAGATAAGCTACGAAACAATCAGCAGGTTTGGTTTACAGATAATTTCAATAATTTTGAAATTATTTTCCTACAGCAAAAGCGTGGTACATTACCGGTTTCATTGCTTCATTGTAACTTAAATTAATTGTTACTTAAGGTGACAGATGTCTTTCTGTGACTCCTCTCTCTCGACTAAAGAAGTAAAAACTCTTGAGAAAGTCTCCTTTTTACAGACTTTTCTTCAGTTCACAATGGTTCGTGGTGTCCTCAAATCTTGCAATGTTAATTTAACTCATTTCCCGAAGTCATAGAATGATGTCATTTTATACAGGAACGTAAGCCGGATGACATTACAATATTCCATTGTTACTTTCATATATTTCTATATATTTTAAAAGCATATTTTATTTTTTTTAAAATATGAACTTCTTTATTCTAAAATAAATACTAGGCTGCAACGATACTGAGTTTGACTGGTTGCAGAACACTTCAAGATTTGGGTCACAAAACATTAGCTTGAGAAAACGTTTCCAAACACCGAAATAACTAGAAAAAAAATTATTAAAACCTTTTGAAGACATGCTTTTCTTAAACAATTCGTACTAAGAAAAAATATTTTGTTTATGCATGACTAAAAAGAAAAGCACGATGGGTGCCAATTGAAGGATTTTTAAAGCGACTGTATATGAGAGTGCGCCCCATGCTTATCTTTTTAGTCATGCATAAACAAAAAAATGTACGAATTGTTTTAGAAAAGTATGTCTTTCAAAAGTGTTTTTTCTTCCTGTCCGGCCTTATACTATTGCTACAATCATCTACTCGGATTGAAACTAATGCCATGGGAATTATCAGAGAGATTCCTGAACGGTACAATAATCAAACCCTGCACAGTATAAAGACGGTTTCTTAGAATTGAAAAAAAATGTTCTTATCAGTGAACTGAAAAATAATTTTCTTAAAACTCAGATATAAGCATTCCCATGTAATTTGAAATGAGAACATAGCGGTTTGGAAATGAGATCAGTCATGTTATTTCCAAACAGGCATTTTCCTAATTTTTAATTAACTGAGAATTCTGGTATCTCATTTCTAAGAAAATTATTTCTCGATACACAGATACTTTTTCTTAATGAAAAAAAAAACCTTTTTTTTTTAGAATGTGTACTCTGTCATCATTATCCATATATAAAGGGTCTCCCTAAAGTCTGAATTTCCGGAACGAAAGAAAATATGAAAATATGTCGAAACACGTATTCCATTATTTTGAGAAGTTCATTTCGAAAATGGTTGTCCACTCACTTTTATGCTCGGACTGTAAAGTCAAACAGAGCGTTCGTTTTGCGAAAATGTTCCATTATCAATGTTATTTCAGAGCCACTAGTAAACATGTAAAATATAAACAAATATCTTCTTGTCTATCACCTATTTAGATCTGACTGGAGAGTGCATACCAGTACCGCCCCTAGAATATTCGGGGTCCCGGGCAAAAGTCTTTCTGCGGGGCCTCTCTTAGTAGACAAATTGATTTTGAAAATTGTTACTGGAATTGTGTTGCATAGTGATGTGTGTTTACTGATGAAATGGTGAGCTTATTGCTCGATACCGTATGTAGTTTTTTACATGATAAAAAGAATAATCTAAAGCACGGGGCCCCACGTTTTCTCGTTTGCCTGGTTGAGTAAACTATTATTTTTATTAATAACATTATTTTGTGCCTATGTTACGGTGTATTATACGAAGCGCGGGGCCCGGAGCATGGGTCTTGCCTACCCTGCCCTAAGGCCGGTACTGGTGCATACTAAGGGTGGGTACAAGCTTTACGAAAGTAATAACATATCAGGTTTGTTTTTGGAATACTGGAATATTGCAAAAGACAAGACCTCAACTGACAATATCACCAGAGATAAAATATACACGTTCTTTCTGCGCATATTGTGCATTTGTGGAAAAAATAACACCGAAAGGATGTGGTATATACAGAAATCAACGAACAACGAGTTAAGATTCGCACACGTGTTCCAAAAGTCACTGAAAGAGTTATTTTTTTATCGAACACATTTGTCATCTGAGAACTAAGTGTAACGTTTCATTCTAAGTCAAATAAAATTAGCCCGGTACGCTGTTTAATAAATTCAGCCACTGCCCCTACAAAAAAAAATTCTTACAAACCAAATAACAGCCTACATTTAAATTTAAAGTAACATTAAGGGGAAATAAAAACTTGTCAGAATTAAAAAAAAATATCTAACTGAGGATTTCCCCCTGGTTTTTCTTGACCAAATGAGTCAAATTCTGGGAAAGTACTTTGAATAAGGCCAGGTCACATTCACTCGAAAATCCTTCTCCCTGTTTTTATTGTGGTTAAATAATTTAGAGTCCAGAAACCAAAAGACACAAGTGACATTAATTAATAAATTTTTAAAAAATAATAAAAAAATGGAGGTAATCTTTTACTTGTAACTCGAAATGTACGGGACACAAAACTATAATATTTTGTGCAAAGAAACTTTGTACCGTACCTTAAAAGTGTCCAAGTACAAGATATGACAATTTTGCCTCACATATTTCGGGTTATACTGTATATAAAAGATTGCCTCAAACTTTTCTTTATTTGTCAATGTTCCCTGTATCCGCGAGCGTCTGGAGTCGACATATATTTCATGTAAAATGCCCGCAATCGTGCAGTATCTGGAGACTGTTAAATAAATAACTAAAGTTCTTGACAAATTAAGCATATTCACTGTATGAGTATTGTTTAGATTTGCATTACTCTTATTTAACTGCGACTCAGTTAAAATTACTCCTTCAACTTTATTTTAATTACCTGTAGGAGCAGATTGAAGAACAATTTTCATACAAGACTCCTTAGAATTGAAAACTCGTAATTTTGTCTGAAAACTCAAAGAACACCGTCGATAGAAAGACAACCAGCGTTCTTAAATATCTACGGATTTTCTCTTGATATAGAAAAGCTTTGATTGGTTCTACATTTTCAGGCGGTACTAACCAATCAGAAGCTTCGATTTCTCAGGAGGGTTAAGAAAATAAGGACAGAGACATCTAATGGAGATACAAGAAACTTCTTCGAAGCCAGAAAGAAATGAGCAGATATATTTAGGATGCGCACTTCTGTATGGTTCTCTATGATAATGGTCAGGCACGATATCTCAAACACTTTCATGTAGGGATGTCAACGGCTCGGCTCATGGCTCGATCGACTCGAGCCGTCCTGAGCCGCGGCTCGCACTGAGCTGAGCCGAACCGAGCCGAGTCGTGGCTCACTCATATTGAACCGAGCTGACTTCTGCTCGGCTCGAGCCGACCCGATTGACACCCCTATTTCATAGTCCTAGTAGTTGCTTTGTTGAAAATTGCTCTCCTCCTCTCTCGAGACCCGCCCCTGTGATCTTGATTACCTATACGAGTTGGAACTCACCTTACCAGTGACACTTCAAACACTTTCGTAACCCTAGTTGTTACTGACTTGAAAATTGCATTCCTCGTATTTCCGGATCCGCCCCTAAGATCTGGATGAATGATACGGATTTGAACTAGCATCGTCAAGACCTTTCCGACCCTTCTACCATAATCTTAGCTCTCGTCATTCCTGATTTGTCAGCAACAGTCAGATGGACGAACTGCTGTTGAAGCCGAAAAACGAGCCGCACAGCTATAACATGCATAAAAATATCTGGGTTAGAACAGAACATTTTGGTCCATATTAGTTTAGACTGGAATGATCGATCGAAATTAACTGTCCCTTCTGCTCCCAGACGTCATAAATTATTATCTTTAATGGCATCGATCAGCTTAGTATCGCTTTTAGATAGAGGTCACTTGATATGATCGATGTTGGCTTTCCATGATACGAAGACTTTTGATCAGCTCTGTTTTCACGCGGCACTTATTTGGCACGCTGTTCCGTTTAGCACTATTTTGACTCGCGATTTTGTGGCACACTCTGTTATGACAAACGGTATTTTGTCACCTTGGATCTGTTTTGGCCGGCGCTGTTTTGTCGCTCTGTTCTGGCAACGCTTTTTTGTGATGTAAGCACTGTGAGTACCACCCCAATCTTTGTTAATCTCCCATAATAGCTGGTAGTTTTTAGTAATAATTACACCCCAAAAATGAGCCCGGACCCCCCAAATCCTGAGCCCAGGGGTTCCGGAACCCCGAAATTGTAAAATTAGTATAGTTTTAGGCAAAATTATATCAATTTTACATAAAGTTAATACCCAAACAGATCTCAGACCTCCCTCCCTCGCCTCGAAGGCGCTGGACACCCGCAAAACCAACTTCTAGATACGTGCCTGATATTAATGCAAATTTCTACGAGGCTAGTTACCTGAAAATTTCCATGAAGTACATATTTGAATATTGCTATCTTCATTGTGGATATTTCCAATAACATGCCATAAATAAAAAAGGAACAAAAATATTTGTTTGACTCAGCTTTACATAGCTCATTTTCCCCAGTATTTTCACGAAAGATTTATTTATTCTGGAAGTTTATACTCATAGTTTGCAACACTTTATTATAAAAGTAACACAGTAATATTGAAATGAAATAATAATTAAATAAAAAAATAATTTAACAAAATTCGTGGAAGCCTATAATTATTTTATTACTTTCATAGCTAAATATTTCTAAAGTATCTTTAAAAAATTCAGTTAGATTGGATTACGTCCGATGAATTACTAAAGGCAAGCCGGTACTTTTATGCAATTTATTGAATGGCAAGTTGTTCTATACATTGAAAGTAAGAAACAATGAGAGATACACGACATGCCATATTTATTATTTATATACTTCAGTGATTCTAACGTGTCATTTATTTATATCACAAATTACAATGTGATTAATACTAGTGACAACATATGTGGATTCATTCCAATAGTTATACATCAATTCATTTTAATAACAATCACAGTTTATATCGATAAAGTGTTCATTCCTTTCGGGTTAACTATAGTAGTGACGCACCAATTTTTAGAAATTTACAGGAGGAATTGAGATAATTGTGTGATGTTTGAGAGTATTAGAGAGGTAAATATTGATGTTGGTAACATTTGAAGTGAATAATGATATAGTTTTAGTGTGTTTTGAAGATGTTTTAGGACGCAATGCATGTTGTGGCGGAAGGCGGTAAGGTAGTGTTGAAATGGCGTGTTTTTGTGATGATTACGATATTTCTTGCGTTATTGTTATTGAATCGTATGGAAATGACGAGGGAAAGTGCATTTTGAATGTTATTTAGCAGAGTATTTATGTAAGGAAAGGAAAAGGCCCCGAAACTTTTGTACACGACTTTGTAATGGAAATTGGGAAAGTTAACACGCCTATGTGCTGAAGGTAAGTGTGAATATGTGTCAAAATATATTTTGTCAAGATACATGACCGCACCTAACTTTACCTAACCTCCACGTTCATATGTTCAGTAATTTAAGATAATTTACGAAAAAGGAAATCGATTTTGGTTTGGTTTTAGTGATTTTAAAATTGGTGCGTCACTACTATAGTAATGCCTTCCTTTCTTTCCTTTTTTTCAATTTAATAGACTTATTTCTCAAAGCATTTGTAACCACTACAACAATTGTATAATCTTATACACGGTTTTATTCGATTGTCTAATAAGTTCAATAGACGATACTGTCAATTTGAAGTCCAAGCTTTGTAACCTACGAAGTTAAAAAATAAAATAAAAATAAATAAATAAATGATATTATATTCACAGGTAGTTGTAAAGTGATTGCTACAAGCTGACAGTCTTTTACAGCTTTGTGTTAAAACGTTTACTTCTTAAGGTGGATGTAATTCCCTTGGACGTAATGAAGAAGTCCTTTGGTCAACTTAAAGGAAGGTAAGCAAGCCACCCTTTGACTTGGAAGAGACAATATAGTAATTTCTGTCACTGAAAATAATAATAATGCAGACGGACTGACATATGGAACATGTCCTATTATGGTCATGTGTTCCTCTATAATAGATCATACAGAAGTTATCTTCCTAGCAGATCACCTTTTTATTCTTCTAACAAGATCACGTGACCTCTATTTTTTCGGCCTAACGCGCCGCGTGTTGATAAAACTTTAATTAAAGCGTTTTCGCTGAGGCAAAAGAGTTATAGCTTCATACATCTAGAGAAATCCTGTTTTGGTCACGTGGTCACACACTGCAAGTAAGTTACATACACATACATACATTACACACTAACATGAGGGTTAACTTAAGGAGGTCACTTACCTTTTCTCGCAATCGTTATGTTTATTTGTTTTTTTTCTTCAAGATCCACACGTTAAGCGGTAGCTTCTAGGTCCAATCAGAAAGGACCATAATAACACGCAAAAAATCGTCATCACCAAAACACCTTATGAAATTTTTCTTCATTCGAAAATCAAAATCAAAACAAAACACAAAACGAAAACTGAATAAATAAATATCTTGAAATTTAACAAGATTGATTTGGTCACAAAATGTTGAATTCAAAGAATGAAACACACTGATCTTTTTTCTTTTCACTCGGCACTTATAAAGTTTAAATATAAACAAACACAAAAATATATTGATAACAAAAACAGGTGATTATGTTTTTGTTTAATCAACAAACAAGAAAATGAGCACAGAATCTCAGGAGAAATCAAGTTTTAATTAAGAATCAAAACTTGTTTGAGTTTTCTTGAAAGAAGAAAAAAATAAAACACAATAGAACTTGATTAGGTCACGGTGTGACGAAAAAAAATTGGACGATCGAGAAAAAACAACAACACACGAGACATTCACGATTGTTTTCTTTTAATGAAACGGACAACACGCGTGTTTTTTTTAGTTTTCCGCGAGAAAACAAAAACACTATAACGGACACGCGACAAGCAACTGAAGCTCGGCTGTGGGACCCCAATGGTTTTATCGGAAGACAACTTCACGTAACTGGTAGATTCAGAGCGCGTGCGCATTAAGTATCTCACAATCTCAATACTCTCTCTCTCTCTCTCTCTCTCTCACTCTGTCCTCACACACAACATCATTTCACTCTACAATCTCGTTGAAAAGTTTCTAAGAACACCGGCCGGCTTGTCTTGTTGATGTGGGCAGACAAGATAGTTGTTACGAAGTCTGTTATTGTCCCCCTCCTCCTACCTTTCTCTAACACGCATTTTGCATGTCATTTAATTTTTCGTTCTATTTAATGTAACTACACACATGAACATCTATAAAATAATGCTACTTCTTGTAATGTAGCGAACTTGGCATAAATTTAAACTTTACAATCTCTCTTTGCAACTAAACTAAAATAAAACCTAAAATCTCGGTACGTTGATGCTTTGAAGTTTTAGAAGATTGCTTTTAGTCTAGGGTGACCAGAAATTTGTTGACAGAAAAATAGTATCCTTAATATCCTAAAAGGCACGCATGCGCAATACATTAAAGATATTAAAATAAAGGTGTATTTCTGGTAATTGTTATCATGATATTCTGTGAAGTAGGATTACTGATTCAAGTGTAATTTCTTATGGATCTTATGAACACGCAAACAGAAAATAATGCACTTCAATGACTCATCACTATCAATGATTGGCCATCACTAATAATAATTGAATCCTCCAATGTCAAAAAAGAAGTAAATCAAATCTCCTAGTTTTCAGAACAGGATGAAAACATTACCATTATTACATTTTTCTATCAAACAAAATTAATTTTAGGGATTAAAGTTTATGGTTTATTATGTATGTTCAAAATATAATCACCCAAAAGTAATTTAGTTTGATAGAAAACTTTGATAATGGTATTGTTTCCCTCCTTTCCTGAAAACTTGGAGATTTTACTTGGTTCGTTTTAACATTGGAGCATTCAATTCTAGGATGATTTTACTTTTTTGAGTATTGTTAAAATCATTCTGTTTTGTCAGTGTAAACACTTCATACGAGCGTATGTCATGTTCACATTGAATTCAACTTGCATAACTTTTTCCAGTGTTTATCTTCTCATCTCGTTAGTAATTTTTAATTGCACTGAAGTGTCTCACAATCGACATTTGTACTACAAGTGGCACAATCACTTAAATTTGACGTAACTTGTACTAAACACTGTTTTGCAATTACTAATCACTGTTTATTTTCTTTCCTGCAGTCATCAAGATATTGTTCAACAGCTTTTGATATTGTACAATAGATATAAAATATATTATCATCATTAAATTCCAATGAAATATCAGGTTTTACTTGGTGAAGAAAATCTGAAAATGATTCTTGAAACTGCTTATGAGAAATTGTTGTATGAAGAAAATTTAGTAAACTTTATTTTTTGTATTGGCCGTTCCAGTAAATTGTTGACTTCAGACCGTCACGATTATCCGTCACGTTCTAGTTCAAATCCACAATCACAAACATCCATGCCCCAGCCGGGATTCGAACCCGGGATCTTCTATACCTGGTCGGCTGCTGTATCAAGAAGTAAAGGGTTTGTTTGATTGACATCTTCAAAAACCGGTGAGCTGAACTTATTTCTAAGTTTGTGTTCACTTCAGAATGAAATATGTTCAATACAATGCACATTCCTCTTATATACTCCCTTTTAAAAGTTACACAAGTAAATCTTTTGTAGAAAATGCAGGAAATAAAGCTACAATTTATCTGTTTTATCTTTAAAAAATGACCACAGCAGTGATGCCCAACATACGGCCCGCGGCCTACATCCGACCTGCAGCGTTTGCCTTTCCGGCCACATGTTGCATTTGTTTACCATAAATATGTCGAACAAGGTTTTATTTTATTTGTCCTCCTTAATCTATATATGAAATTAACTTTGCTTCACTGACAAAAGACAGAATGCGATCTGTACTAATAACATAAAACACATTCACACTCATCAAGTCCCTTGGAAGGAAATAAGTAATTGCTCCTTACGTGAACGTAGCTGGCGCCCTTGGTAAAATTGTAATTTGTCACCCCTGTAAGGAGAAAATTTTACAAATATTTTCCTACGTTCCTGATGCAATTAAACGACGCGTACGATTTGTATGTTATTTATAAATGTCAGAAGATCGCGAAGATCGTGCTAAATTCTAAGACTTAAATTGTACAACAGGGTAAAAGGAATGATCCTGTAAAATTTTTAATTTAAGTTTTCTCCGTTTGTACGCACCTCATACAGTAGCCAATCCTTGTATTCCTACTGTGTGTGGAGATGTCTTAAGTGAGCATAAGTTGACGTTACCAAATATGTGTAGTTTCAGCATTTTCTGGACTTCGGGGTGAAATTTGAACCTACCTACCGTTAACTTAAGTATTTTTCACCGTACGTGTGGAATGTTTATTTAGGTTTCAATTTGCTATTTTTATTTAAAAAAAAAACTGTTTTCTGCTTGTTGAAATTTAATTCCTCTAAGAGTAGTAATACACACATTTTTTATTTACTGTAATTAAAGCTCTTCAAAGTGAAATAACCGAACTGAAATATTATAGCTACTTCTAATAGGATATTTCCAACAGCAAGAATATTTAGTTATATTTATAGGTTATTTTGGAACTAAAATTGAAAATTATCTTTTTCTTTTAAGAATGTTTCGTAATATCTAATTAGTCCAATAAATATAAAAAAATATCGTATAGTTACATGTAATAAAAATTAAAAACAAAATTACTAAACGGAATCTACCTTATAATGACCCTGTCATACGGTTAATGTAATTATTTTTCACCATAGCATTTAAGGGTTAATGGACACCACTGGACGACAGCAATTGGCGCATTTTTTTTACTCAAAAAAATTAATTAATTGTTTCAATTTGATGTAATGATTTTTTTCTAAACAGGGAAGTAGAGAGAAGCTATAGCATAAAAACAATGTTGAAATTTAAAAGTTGTTTTACAATGGCATTTCTAGATGTTCGAGGATATTATTTATAAAGGTAATATCACACTCGTTGCGTACAATTCACATTTTATTGTAATTGTAAAATACTTTCTGCTCGGTATTTTTGACTTCATTGACAATACTGAAATTAAACGACGCGGTCTTTGTCTTTTTGTAGTGGAAGAGATGGGTACACTGAAAAATCAAAGTACACTTAAAGTGCACATTACGTCCCGAAAAAAGGTTTTACAGTTTTTAGTGCATAATTTATGAACTTTTCGTGATATTAATACGAACTATACCACATTTATAGAGCACAAAATATGAAATTTTGGTGTGCTGATACTCAATTCATGCACAGAACGTTCACTTAACAGTGATAAATGCAATAAAAATGATCTGAAAACGTGTTCTGGATAATGTGAACTTCAGTAAATATAAATATAGTGTGTGTAAAATACGTACTAAGGGTAAGAAGTCAGTAAACAGACACACATCGAGCACACAAAAACCTCACAGTTTTTCAGTAGGTTCATATAAAGTTCACATGAGTTTATATAAAGTTTCTTTTTTGTAAAGTTTTTGTGTGCTTTTTATGCTAAAAAAAAAATACTAAAATAAAATACAAAGCACGTGCCCATTTTTGGAGAGAACACCATAAACTTAAACGATGTGAGGAGAAAAACAACAACAAAAATAAAGGAATATAATAGTTTTACTTTTAAATGATTGAGAGCTTCTATAACAGTATTTAGTCTCATGGAAACTACTAGGACTTGATGTAAAAGCTCACTCATAAAAATTATTGATGTTTATTGCTACCCCAAAAGGAGTAATGAAACACCTCTACGTATACACCAATTGCAGTGTTGGATAACACCATCCGGGGTGTCCGAAATACCGTTTCTGGTGTTGATAAACACCTCTACCCGTATTGAGAAACACCGTTACCGTGTAAAGGTGTTGCTCAACACTGGTAACTGTATTTGTCAACACCAGAAAGAGTATTTCGGACACCCCAGATGGTGTTATCCAACACTGCAATTGGTGTATACGTAGAGGTGTTTCATTACTCCTTTTGGGGTAGCAATAAACATCAATAATTTTTATCAGTGCACCTTAAAAATAAGTAAGTTTATAGTCCTGACACAATATTACTAATCTTTAGTTTTACAGGTATGGGTATGAATAGTCACTATCTGAGTAAAACTATGGAAGTCCCAATTTTGAGCGAGTGGCTATATATCAGCTGGTAGAGCGTTGACTTCGCATTCGGGAGGTCCTATGTTCGATATCAGAAGTTGACCATCCTCACTGAGGTTTTGTAGCGTTTCCCTTAGTCTCACAACGCAAGTGCTGGGATAGTGTACCTTCGACGTGGGCCCTTACCGATTCCTTCCCACATCGTAAACTTAACCCTGCTTGAGCCATAGATACCTAAGGGCCATAAACGAATTGACATTCAAATTGTCATGATTTTCATATTCATTATCGATAGCACTGGAAATAAAAAACCTTGTTACAACAGTTATGTACTGATTTGAATTTCTTTCTTGTAATGACTGCACCACTTGTAGAAACATATTGCTTATTTCGGGCTCAGTTGACTTTATTTACATTTCTTTCCCATACAGAAAAACTGTTTCTGATTGAATAAAAAAAAGTTGGAATAGGGTCTAAACAAAACTTCCTTTTCTCGCAACAAAAGTTCGTTTAAACATATTTAATTACGTGCCATGCAAAAATATATAACAACGCCGAGCAGGAATAGACCTTTGGTTCCAGTATTTTGTATAGCGCTAAGGCGCAACACACTTCCTCATTGGCCTGTTCTATTCTAATTATATAACAGCCAAGTTTGAAACTGTAATAGTTACATCAGTATTACACAAAATATAATATTATTGTTTACCAATTACAGAATTTAGAACATAAGTTAATAATTCTAGAGTATTTTGTTTTGTATCTTGCTTATTTCTGAATATTTTATGGGCTTGTTATAAACGAATGAGTGAGATAGAAATCAATGTGTGGAACAAATTTGATTTGTTTAATGGAACAAAGCAGAATCTCAGTATACAAAGCCAATTCTGAGCTTTAGAACGTATTTGTAAAAGCTTTAATGCGATATTGATTATTGTTAATAAAAACGAACAGTAGACCTTACAGGAATATTATATTCCTTTGCAGTTATTATGTTGGAAATTTTAAGTTCTAGCAGATTACCTATATGAGTAGAATTCCACTTAACTACAACCTACAATGTGGTCTAGTAGGTAAGGTATTGAACTGTGAACTAGCAGGCACGTATTCAAATTTCTTCGGTACTATTGTATTTTTTCCCTTCACTGGTGCCAATCTAATTCGTTTAAACAAACTTTTGTTTAAAGCAAATAAAACGTTTGTTTGGACTATATTTGAACATTTTCTTTTCTTAACCACTGTCATGGAGATAATTCGGACATTGACTAGTTATGTAAATAATAGTGACAATGTTTTATTGTTTAGAATTTTAATATTTATTTGAGTTAAATTGAGAATTCGTTTAACGTACACTTAGTTAATTGGGTACATTGTTGTTTTTATTCGCATAAAAGTTATAAATTAATGTTTCTTCGAGTTCGTGTTTATGATCAATTTAAAAATAAGTATGCCAGCAATGGATTTTTGTTCTTGTGTTCACTATCGCGGAATCGACTAAATAGTCCCATCCATAGCGATTTCGTTAGCCAGCAATGGAATATTGGAAATTCAGTGAATTGCGTTGATTTACTCATAGTGCAAAATTAAGAAATTACAAACACAAACTATGATTTTTCTCTGTGCAGACACTTTTATTCACATGCTATTAAAGACCTTCACTTTTCCTCAACAACATTCCCATATCCAAAATATCACTCATAGTTCTGGGAAATAACTGTAACAACAAACACAGACTGAGTGAAAAATTCCCTTTCGGAGGCCTACAGGCTAAGGTAGATCTCGAAGGTTTTTTAATTTCAAAAATTTAAATCTCGCCTTATATGAGCGCTATCGAGAAACTATTTATTGTTTTTTTGATTATTCATCAAGAGCTGATTATATTATATTATATATACTAATCATATATATATATATATATATATATATACTCTCGCTTTGTTTCGCTGGGAGCGCTGCCCCCAGACCTCCGTAGTGGGTTCGCCCCCAACTTCAGTGCTTTTGAGAGGATGCGCCTCCTTTATCTTAACCAAAATCTTCCTGCAGCACTAGACCACCATGGTGACCACAGGGGAGGTTTGCCCCATTTATTGTAACCTATTCTTTGTCATACACCTTCAATGATAATTTAGTTTCTCTACCTTCAATGATTTGGAAATTGGGTTTCTGGGGCGGCCATTTTGGATCCAAGTTGACGACTTTATGAAAGTTTTCTTATATTGTCGTGACTTATTTGTGATGGTACACCTTCAAGTAAAATTTCATTTATCCAGCTCAAACGATGTGCAAAATGGGATTTTGGGCGGCCATCTTGGATCCAAAATGGCGGCTATTCCCAAATGTTGTAATATTTCCCTAATCTACTCGTCATAATGCACTTTTATGCTAAATTTCGTTTCTCTAGTTCAAACGGTGTGGAAAACGTTTTTTTAGGTCCGCCATTTTGGATCCAAGATGATGTCTTTGGATACATCATGTAATATTTTAGTAACATACAAGTAATAATGCACAGTGTTACGAAATTTGATACTTGTAGCTGCAGCCGTTTAGGCTGTGTATTCTATACAACAATGACTTCGGCGGCCATTTTGGATCCAAGATGGCGACCTTTTCAACATTCGTAATATTTTCTTGAACTACTAGTGACAATACACCTTTATGCCAAATTTCGTATCTCTAGCTCAAACGATATGGAAAATAGATTTCTTACTTCCGGCAATTTGGATCCAAGATGACGTCCTTGAATTCATTAGGTAACATTTTCGTAATCAAACAGTGATGTTTTACCTTTATGCCAAATTTGACTTCAATAGCCCCAGCGGTTTAGGCTGTGTATTCTATACAACAATGGGCTCGGCGGCCATTTTGGATCCAATATGGCGACCGATTTTGCTCATTAACGAACTTAACCGAGCTATTAAGCCTAGAAACAACATATAAAAATTTGGTTCAAATATCTTCAAAATTATGGCCGCTAGCGTGATCGTACCGATCTCAATAGGTATATTTTTCTTCGAAATCTACCTAAAAACAGCTATGGAATAACTTCAGATAACAGCAACTGAAGTCAATGTCTATTATACCTGATCTCATGACAGAGATAGGTAGTTACAGAAAAGTATTAAGGTAAAGTCGGAAGTATCGCGCACACTTTAGGGAAAAAAATCACTAAAATTCTAAAATTTTAGTGAATTATGCAAATTTCTCCAAAATTACAAAACATATTCTATTGTATTTTGTACAGAATTACATACTATTAATCTTTGTTGTAATTCATCGTATGCTTACTGAAAATGATGTTTTAGAAAAGGTTAATTTGCTCAATCTCTTTTCTAGGGTAGGAGCAGGGTTGCCACCTTTCTACTCAAGAAAATCGGAACAGGCTCTGTAGTGGAGGTCTGAGGGTATCAGTACATAGAAGGTCCGGGAGTATTTGCCATCCTGACTGAATATTTTCCTCAGTTACACCAGGAAAATGTCGGGATGGTACTTTCAGCTGAGACCCTGTCCGACACCCTCCCACATCATTTGCCCTCCTTTATACCGGCCGGAGCTGTAGATGCCTAAAGGTCATAAGTATAACTGAGGGGTTACTTCCATGGATAAATATTACAATTTAAGCTTTAAATTTGTTTTTTAGGCTAACTTGAACTTCTGAGGTTCAAAATTACTATCGATTTATCTAAAATAAGCTGTACTTTCTTTATTAATTATTTAATGAGACTTTTGTAGTAACATTTTTAAATTCTCCTTTGCCTTGTCAATAAGAAAGCTGGTTACGAAAATTTGATAATTTGAGGGATCAACATTGGCAATCTTGCCCATGGCTTTTAAACGAATGGAACTGCTTCTCGTGTCACATTTAATTGATCCGCGAGTTGTTGTTGCGTTTGAGCGTCATCCTCATCCAACAAAGCTTGCAATTCGCTGTCTGCAAACTTTTTCGGTGGTCTTCCACGTTCTTCGTTTCTCACGTCATATTCACCACTTTTAAATTTTGTAAACCACGCATAGCACTGTGACTTACCAAGAGCATGATCACCGTAAGCTTCGACAAGCATGCGATGTGATTCTGCAGCAGTTTTCTTCAAATGGTAACAAAAAATCAATGCTGTCCGCACATCGTAGTTTGTAGGTACAAATTGCGCCATGTTCAACGCTATTAAACACTACACTATGACATGAAACTTGTCGGGTTGTGAGTTGCAAATGGTTATCAGTAGTCAAAACAAGCAAGTGGCGCCAAGGACGCAGTTTTACGGCAACCAGAGTGACAACTAACGCCGTCTATGCACAAATTCCGGTTTCATATTTGCACACCTGGTATGATGTGAGGCTTTCACATAAATTTGTGCAGTGTCGGTTAATTGAACCAATCGGGCTACAGGAGCGAAAAGGTAAACGAGGTTACCTTTTGGAATAGAACATTGAAACTGCTCTAATTGCTGAGTTTCACGTCATAACGGATTTCAACTTAAAAAAAAAAAAAAACTTGTTTTAACAATATTGTGAAATGACCAAATACAGATTTTACATAATTCGGTTCTGGAGGGTAATTAAGGTGACAATAACTATATAATTCAAATGTGCGAGTTGCAAGGCGCAAATGACGTCACAGAGTGGTTTCTCTTTCCACTCTCAGGAGATGAAATAATCCGCTTAAATGAAGCAAATTCCGCTTTTTGAATTTAATGTGTAGGAACTTGCGTGGGGGGTGAAGAATTGTTTCTCAAATGTGCTGTTTTGCGAACGGAACGTACGTATATACGTCTACTAAGTTGCAAATGGATTAATATTTAGTTACAAGATTTGAACTACAAACTGACAGAATTGTGAAGTTAAATAAAATAATTTAAAAATACATATTTAGCAATATATTTCACAATATATCAATGAATTACAATCTTAGATAAATTCCTAGGTTAGCACTGGCGAATTCGTAAATCAGCAACACCAGATTTACCAGTGGTGGAAATGCCAACAAACACTAAAGGGAAAGTCATTAACAAATTCAAGCTACTCCTTGACTAAGACAAATTCATAGACGTCATCTCTAAACGACCTCATCACATTAAATGATATTAATGATATACCCATTTAATTTTTGACTGTTATAAATTTAAGAAAGGACGTGAAAATAAAGAAAGAAATATATTTCTCTTGAGCTTGTGTTAAATTAAGAGTAATGCTTGCTCTAAAGTGAATAAATGCGGGCTGCTAACAGGTTTTATTTTTATTTTTATTTTTGTACTAGCACTTGCACAAAATTAAATGATGAATGAGCTAGCTACGAAGCAGAAGGACATTTAATATTTCTCGATAGCTTCATTGGACAAGTCATTAGAGTCTATTATTAGTGCAGAGCGAATAGTTCTCTCCCGTTTGACATTGATAATTTACACATTAAATGGACTTAAAATGGTGTTATTTTAAGTTGAAGCACGGTCATTATTTTGAATACAGTGATTATCTCATCAAATACTTTCAATGACAGTGTTGCCGTAATTCAAAGTAACATTTATCCTACAGAAGAACGGACATTTGATGAACTGTAAGATATTCTGTGCATATTAGTAGAATATGTGCACACTTTGAACATTTTTTTTTTAGGAATGTGTCTTGATATATCCAGTAAGGTTTCAGATAGATATTAGTATTTACAACGTCGAGATGTTCTCTATAGATTGCAGATGTGTATGTACCTAGTTATTATGTGAATGTTGAGTTTAAAGTTGACCTACGTTGTATAAAAATGTGAATTATACTGAATTCTGTATTTGTTCTTTTGATTGGCGAATCGCTCGGGAACTTAAATGTGTTCATAAAATTTCGAACTTCGGAAACCGTTGGGTTCTGTGTGCTCAGGTGTAACGTACATTTTTCTCGTAGTGCTTAAGCTAATATCAATGCTCATTATATTCCCCAACTTCAGTTCCAAATTTACCAGTTTCTACTGGAAAAAGTATATTATTGTAAAGTGCCTATCAGCGCTCAGGAGCTACAAAAAAATCTATCAATACGTACGTCACACCCCCTGACTCAAGATACTTTAATGATGAAATACTGGCTCGCCTAAAACAGTAAAACATGTTCAGAAAAGTGGAAAGATTCGTGCTGTAACTTACATTATGTTACAAAACAAACACATACAGCCTGTATATATTTTATTTTTTAGAAAGCACAAATAACATTATTTTGTTATATTTATAAAACTATCTGCATACACATTTACAAAGTGGTTTAAAATGTTTATTTTTAAATAAATATTCCAGTATAAGATTAATATTAACATAATTAGATTAACATTCCTTCCCCTTTTTTTATTAAATATTATGTTAAAAGGGACTAAGTCGTATTTTGAAATTTGGCCATAAATTACAAAATTTTGAGTTTTTTTAATATTTTGGATTGGGGAAAAATATATTTATTGGACTCATAACAGAACCACAAAAGTGATACTTCGTTTCATGTAATACAATTTAAGCGTGAATGTTTTTCTTGCTCTCCTGAGAAGTTGCTTTTTCTGATTTAGTCTCCTTTAACATTAGGGGATTGAGCTATGAAATATTCTTTTGTGTTACTAAAAGTTCTGACTTTTCAGTTCCAGTGTGATGTTCACACATGCGCAGAAACAGAAAATAGTTTCTTATCGTAACCAAATATACAATTCCGATCAAGAATTTGTTGCCACCATTTTGATCAACAGAAATGAGAATATTCTCAGTGAATGGGGATTGCAGTCCCTAATTTAGAAATAGAAAAAATACATGGCGTAAATCATTTGAGTAACTTTGTTTATGCTTTTGAGATTCGGGCAACGTATTTCAGGTCCTGCTTTCTTATCATTGGAAGTTTAGTCTGGTCAGTAAGATGATAGACTTCTAACTGAACATCCTATGTTCAAATCTCGCTTGAGGCTTCTATTTCTTTGTTTTTCTGATATCTGTAAATTGGCTAGTTTTTATTAGACAAGTCTTGTCTTTTTCAACCTTTTAAATCCTTGACAAGAACATTCTTACGTTGCGAAACTTGTCTATGCGACATTCCCTTAATCATAAACATTGCTTAAATAGACGTATCGGGTACTACTTCGATTGTTATCTACTAAGCAGACTTTTTACGTCATTATGACGTCGTATTTGAGGATGCCGCCGTACCGTAGCTTTGAGCGTCTGTAGCTCCAAAGCTACGGATAATTTTAACATTCTTCAAATGAACGTTTTCCTGTTTTGATGTAAAGAAGAGTCATCTCCCAAAGTTTGCGCCATTATTTCAGGAACACAATGTATAACATTGCCTGCCTGATCATAACTGTATGTTTGACAAAAGACTGATCGTATTTATTGAAGAAGTCCTACAACTAAGACGAAAATGCAATAATTTGCCTAAAAGTTTTTGGAAGCGAAATCGTGAAGAATCAACTGCCTCTCGGCCCGACCGCGGCATTTGGTCGGCGAAAGTCCCGCTGAAGGTCGGGGAAACGTCCGGTTTTGAAACATCTCTACAAGAAGCCGACGTCGGCGGACGGGAACTATGCAGGTTTGAGGAACGAACGTCACGTATGCCGGTGTTTGGTCCATATGCCGGCAACGGCAAGTCGGAGAACCGACGCACGGCGGCCAGAAAAATGGATCGACGACGAAACGTCACTTATGGATCGCCGCCGACCTTCCCCCAACTATTTACCAAGTTCTGGTCGGGCGGTTGGACCAAATTCCCGTCTTACCCCCAGTTTTACAATCAACCGCTAAGCTAGGCATTTGCCTTGCTAGGCTGTTTGCAGAAGTGAATTTGACTGCCTGGATTACTTCCTGAGTAAATTCCAGTCAATATCTTTAAAGAAAAAAAAATACTACAGCACTTTCTTTTTTATTATGAGCAAACCTCTATTTCTGGACGAATCCGGATTCAGCTTTCAGATATGCCGACCTGGTATCATCGTGGTTCTCTGAGAGAGATATCTTCGAAACACTTTATACAAGAATCACGGTTTTTGGAGCAGAGCCCTGGTGAACCAGTGGAAGAGGATTCGCTTAGAGTACGAAAGTTTTGTGGCTTGTATGCTGCTGCTCATGTCATCCATTTTTCTTTTTATATATTACAAATCCTTATTTTATGTGTTACAATATGCTTTTAACATGTAAAACGAATGTTAGTGTTCTGTAGATTTATGCTTTCATTAGTATTCTATTTGCTTCATTTACTAAAAGTCTTCTAATTACATAGCTAGCACGAAGCTATCTCATTGGTTTATCGGTTTTAGGCCCAGCTAGCGGGGTAACTATAAGGCACGAGGAGCTAAAATTTACACGATACACATGACTTTTGAAGTCCTTTAAAAAGAACTGTGTCTCACCCAGAAGTAAGAGTATTTAGTTCGGGCACCTTCCTAATTAGTTTATATATATCATATAAGCTATTTATCTTATTCACAGCAGAGTGACTTCTAGACGTTTCCTGCAGTATTTTTGACTCTCCTCTCCTTTATGTGATTCGTTATTTTTCTCTATATTCTCCCTTTTGCCTATTTATTGCAAGAAACTAATCTGCACAAAATCTGTTTTAACGAAATCCATTAATCCCTAGTTCATTTTGCATTTCTTCCTCAGATTTTTTTTTTTTACAATAACATTTTTAACGCTTTTAAATGCTTCATTGCATTTCGATATTCAAAACACGGTTTTGAAGAACATCAAGCTATTGGTGACTGTGCAAAAAATTACCCTCCCCCCGTTTCTTCTCTTTGTCTATCTACGTCTTTCTGCTATGAAGAAAGACGTTTGATGAAACACTAACAGCGAACCGAAGTCAATAGACTGGCATGAAGAAATTCAGGCTCTACTCATGATTGTGACAAATTCCCTGACGTCATCACTAAACGGTCTCATCACTAATGGTATTAATGCTAACTTTGAAAAAGAAGAGAAAATTAAAAAAAAAAAAAAACTTTCTATAAATGCTTGTGCTCATTAAGACGAATGCTTGTTCCAAAAGTTAATTAATCAAGACTGCTCATTAATGCAGTTCTTCCTTTTATTTCTAGCGTTTCTAAATGAAAAAAAAAAAAAGTCGGATAGATTAGACAGTGGGAAGAAGGAGCTGACATCAAAAAGCTACTGTAATTCGTTTAGAAGGTTTTTCCCTGTACTTGCATTTTCTATACGCTTTGATCGTTCGTATTCTGTATTAATATGATAAAAGGGATTCTGACCTGACACCTGCTACTGTTCTCTACATGATATGAATCTTTTTTGCGATACCAAAAATAATTTTTGTCGTCTTAGGCTTCAGAAGCAAGGCTGTCCGAGTGTCCGTCTATTGGCAACTTTCAACTCACGAACTACTAAGGCTAGGAAGTTGGTTGAAGTGTCGTTGGAAAGGTCTCGGTGAGACTATCTCAATCCCGTATAAACTGTGCACATTGTAGGGGCGGTGCCAGAGCTAGAGGGAACAATTTGTATATTTGGAAATACTTGTTCTATGAAGGTGGTTGAAATGTCGTGAAGGCGAGTTTAAGCCCGTATTATTCATCCAAATTGCATAGGCGGATCCCGAGTTGCGGGGAGAATTTCAACCTTAGAACTACTAGTTCTAGGAACGTGTTGAGGTGTCGTTGCAAAGGTCTCGCCGCAATTTATCCAACGGAAGATTGATAATATATATATGTAGGATGCTCGCTGCTGAAGCCTAGCGCTAGCTTATATGCAAATTGCACCGTCACCTGACTGGACTCAGCCTCGCTTGTTTAATTTTCATTTTATTTGGCTGTCTGTTTGCATAATGTTGACTCAACCAAAGGAAGAAAATAGAAACTGATTTCAGATCAGTTCGACGACTTCAATTTCATCATCACTAGGGTTGTGCCGAAAGCGATAAGTCCTTCAAAACAAACTAATCCGTCTTTATTCATCCCGATCTTGGGTCATTGTTTTTGTTTCAGCATAAAGGAGTTTAATTCGTCTTCTTCTTTTTCTCATTTTTCCTCAACTGGATCTCCAATTGTATCCCTGGGTATTTCAATCTGCACTAGGCCAATGTCCTAACCAGTTTTTCTCTCTCCTCTTTATTGTCTTTAGTAGTATCGTTTGTCTCTCTCACCAATTCTCTTCAGTCCTTCTTCATTGCGTGTCTTCAACGTCCAGCTGATTTTTCTTTGTTCTTCTCAATTTTAAATTTGAATTTAATTATGGCTTTACGGATCTATTGCTCAAGCCAGGATAGGCTAGAGGTAGAATGTGGGAAGGACTCAGCCAGGGCATAAGATCAAATTTCGATCCTCGCATTTTCCTGGTATGACTTAGGAAAATCCCTGGACGAACCTAAGTCAGGATAGTTGATATCGAACTCAGAACATTTCAAATTCCAAGTTAACGCTCAACTAATTGAGCTACGGCAGCTCAGTTTGTTTTCCTCAAGACAAAATGCTATTGACAATAAATATTTTCCAGCAACAAAGCGTTTGAATATCGCAAAAATTTTTCAATGGTGTCATCTCCTAACTGACAAGGGATCATTAGGATTTTGTGAATTTGATTCGATGGAGCACTCAAAGAAACTTCGGAAACAGGGAGTTTTATCTGAGGAACCGAAATAGGGATGTACCTAGGTAGATAAATTACGTCAAAGTTCGAATAAACAAAGCCTCCGCTCGGGTACGACAAAAATATAACTGAAGCGATGGGCCACGAACGAATAGAAGATGTATCGGCTCCTTCTCTCTTTGGTAAGGCGGGAATGGGGTAGGAGAGCTGTGGGAAGGGAGTCGATCAGAGTCTGTTTCACTGCATCATAGTAGGACGCAGCAGTCACCAAGAAAATGAATTCGATGACTGATAGCGGACACCATTCGATAGAACAGCTAAGGAATCGATTTCACAAAATCGTAATGGTCTCTTCTGAGCAAAAGAACGTACAATTTTCTGTATAAAATGCTTCCCACCGGAAAAATGCCGACCCCGACGGGACCCGACCAAGTAGTCGAAGCAGGGTCGGCTCGATCCACCTTCCAGGCCGCCGTCGGAGTCGGCATAAAAGCGTAACCTCGCCCAAAGAACTCCCGCCGACGTCGGCTTCTCGTCGGGATTTTTCAAAACCGGACGTCGGTCCCGCCTCCATCGCCCAAATGCCAACGTCGGGCCGACGTCGCCTGGTTTGCTGGAATTCTTGTAGTTCCCATCCATTTTTACGCTGCCACCGTTTACTTTTAGTTTTAAATATTGACAAACTACCTGTTTCGAATTTTCTTTAAGTACTCTTACGAAGGGTGCCGTGCATTTCAAGTGACCTAGTTTTATTGACTACAGCATCTTCAACTACTGAAAAGGAAAATCGAAAGAAAAGAAATGGTACTTTGACGTTATTTCTCTGCATCCACATGGGTTCCGCCCCTGGATATGCAAACTTGAAAAGGACAATTTGGAAGAACATTTAAATAAACAAGATAATTTGCGAATATTTAAAAGCAAAATTAAAAAGTGACCACTTAAAAAAAGACTGTACAGATGATTGTGTATTTTCTTTCTCACAAGAGACCATTACGATTTTGTGAAATCGAATCCTTAACTGTTCTATCAAATGTTGTAATGCAGCCTTTCCCAACCTTTTCCACGCTACGGTCCCCTTTAGAGTTTACAATATATCTAAAGGACCCCCTTGCATTATATATATATATATATATATCCACTACTGAAGGAGACCTCTCCCGGAGGGAGAAGTTGGTCTACTGCTCCCGCGCTGACTAGATGGGGTGGGAGAGGAGAGCCGAAGCTCTCAACTGTGATCGATACTGTCTTTTATTCACAGCAGCATTCCAATTGTCCTCACGGTAATGGGTCAACACCGCCATTTTTAGCCCCCACTGGGAATTGAACCCGGGACCTCTAGAACTGAAGTCGAGCGCGCTACCGACTAGACTACGAAGATATATATATATATACCTGGTATATAAGTGTGTGTTTTGGTGTTTTTGTTTTCCTTTGGAGTGGTAAAGGGTAATTATGTTTAAAATATTTACGTTTCTTTTATAACATACGAGCGGTGTAGAGCCATGGTATGATTCCCACTTCGTAATCGGAAGGTCCTTCATTCGATCTCGAGGCCGGACTACTTGGCTGAGGCTTTCCCCTGTTTTCTCAACTCCACCAGGCAAAATCCGGAATAGTACCTCAGTTTAAGGCTAGGACCGCTTACTTCCTTATCTTCCTCTCCCAGTGTTCATTGTTGTTATTGATTTCCTATGTAAAATGATTTTCGAGCTCTATTTGGAGATGTTACAAATAAATAAATAAGTACATCCAGTACGCATACAATACTAAACTGCTGTAGTCAATCCGTCAGATATAGAAAAGGATTTTTCTGGAAAAAGTAAAATTTATTAAGTTAACTAAGTTAACATAATAAATGTATGTCCCACCGAGGTGCACAATTTCAGTCAATGTGATGTTTTGGTATTGTCTCTCAGCCGCTAACATGGAAATATCATGATCAAACGAAGACTTTTTAAGCGAAAATCTTCCTCAGCATCAAGTGCTTTTTTGAACCACAAAGTTCTGTAAGCCTGTTTTTAAAATACTCAGTCGATTTTATAAGCAAATCAGAATCTTTACTTTGTCTTTGCAGCTTTGATGGTTTCATGCACTCATTCAATAACATTTCACCACAAACAACACACTGGTTTTAGATCACAGTAAATCCCATCTTTATATACCGTATTTATCACAATATTTGCGAAATTTCTTTTGAGCGCTGAAAGTTTCCTTGCTTTTGTCTTCAATAACGTCACTTGTTTATCTGTTGCTGCGTTTTATCGAACCTGATTTTAGCCACCGATCCATTCTCTTCCAATTCACACATACATGCACACATATAAACGACCTATAAACAAACTGTCCTGTATCCAAAAATACACTACTGTCCAGCAGTGATTCCACCAGATCCCTCCTGCTACGTGTTTACCCGCAAAAATCTCGACAACACCCCCCACTTTAAAATTTTTGCTGTGAAAAATTTATAGAAATCGTACAAAACTTCACTTACACCCTCCCAATTTTGACTTTACAGCCCCAAACTCAAAATCCTGGCGGAAACACTGCTGTCCATTAACACGAAATAACCAAAATTGGCTGTGTTCTAGAACATGATTCAGAGTATTTTATTACCTTTTTAAGACCTGCATTCGGATTCCGACAAAGAAATAGTCAGCTGCAAGTGCATGCTCTCCGCCCACAAGTTCAGGAACCACAGCACAGGATCAATGCGGACAGGACATACGTTTCTCTCACAAACCTCCTCCCCTGCTGCAATTTGCAACCATACCCACCTATCTTCCCAAAAGTTGATCTGACTTGAAAAGAAAGAAAAAAATATAAATAAATGAAGGAGAACAATGCGATTTTTTAAGAGCAATATGGAAAATGCCCAAGTGTCATAAACCTGTGCTAATATGAATAATTTAAACAGGGAAATAGGCATGTACGTACCACAGAAGAAAACTTATTGAAAGGTTTTTCACAAACGAATAATACCAATCAAGAATTTCTCATTCCGTCTTTGTGCGTATGTGTGTCTCTCAGATTGTTTGCGGACCACCTGAGATCGGCTTGCCGACCTCTAGGGGTCCGCGGACTCCAGGTTGGGGAAGGCTGGTGTAATGGTACACTGACCATTTTCAGCCATCAAATTATTTTTCTTGCTGACTGCTGAGATCCTAGTATGATGAGTTCAAACTGGACTCTGACGAGTCCCTTCCCACAGCTTCTCTCCTACCGCATCCCCGCTTGGTTGCCAAAAGGAAAAGAGTCGAGACATCTTCATTCGTGGCCCAACGCCTTAGTTACATTTTAGTCGTGCCCGAGCGGAGGCGTTTTTATTCGAACTTTGACGTAATTTCTCTCTTTCCCTGCTTAGTTTCCTCAGATAAAACTCCCTGTTTCGGGGTTTCTTTGAATGCTCTATCGAACCAAATTCATAAAATCGTAATAATCCCTTGTCTGTTAGGAGATGGTAACATTGAAGAATCTTTGCTGTGTTCGAAACGCTTTGTTGCTGGAAAATACAGTAGTTATTTACTGTCAATACTATTCTATATATATTTTGTCTTTAGGAAAAGAAACCGAGCCACCATAGCTCAGTTGGTGGAGTGTTAGTTTGGCATTCGGAAGGTCCTGAGTTCGATACTAACATCTGTCCATCTTGACTCAGGTATATCCATGGTGTTTCCTACGTCGTACCTGGTAAATGCAGCAGTCGAGACTTGAACATATGTCCTTCGCCCATACTTTCCCCTGCCCAGAAATGATCAAGCTTATGGATCACAATAAAGCTCCAAGGTCTCAGCGACGTATGAACCGGTATCCAATGACGGCGAAACAACACAAAAGAGTAGACGACAACACTTCTGCCATTGGCTGCTAGTAACGGAATGTAAGTGAATTCGCTGTTGCCAAATAAAGTAAATAAAAACTTTCATTTATAGTACTGTATTAGTTGTTCTAATAGCATGTCACAGCAAAAGTTATTTTTTTTTTCAGAACTCACATTCTTACTTACAATAGAAAGAAAGGCGGAAGCAACTAGTCTATATTGAACTTTTGTGGGCCATAGCGGCATCAGTCAAATATACATCGCTTGCACTTGCTCTCAAGACTAAGTGAAGAGTAGATGGAGTCACACTGGGAATTAGGAGAGAGAACTACGGTACCCATCTAAATTACTTCAATGAACCAGCTGAAGTGGCTATGACGACATTTGACAAAGTTATTGAAATTAGAGTTTTTCGCTATCTATGACCTAAGGTAAGCAGTATTAGTTGTTAAAAATATTTACGTAGAGAGAAAATGTAACATTCTGTAATTACAGTTGATCAAACTCTTTGGTGTTCAACGTTAATTTTTAATGAGGTGCAAAACTCTATAGGACATAATTTAAAATGGCTGCCGAATGGGTAAAGTAACCACGTGTATTGTAGTGTAACGCGGATACTCTACTGTCCCTGCCAAACCATAAGCACTAATGGCATTACAGTTGAACGTGTTATTTGAAGAAGGTAAACAGATAGTGAGAATATGTAAGAAAAACATCCTGCTGGCACAATAATTTGATTTTAGGATTGGTGTTTTTATGACTATCGTAAGGATTCATGTTTCTATAGTATTGGAATATATCTCTTTTTCTTTACATTCCATGTAGGCCTATATTTTGACTGGATAGAGATTGGCTTTCCGTTACTGCGGAAATGGTTGCGTTTCCCTTCTTGAAATGACACGTTCCATAATAAGTCAGTTGTTTAATACGTAGAAAATACAAAATCACAAAAATTGCAAGATTTATCCAACAATAAATTCAGCGTTTGGGCAAAGTTAATGTCACTTCCAGTGTTTGTGAAGAGGAAGGCGACGAAAGTGCGTTATGTTTTGTCTTATTTCTTGGAATTGTTCTTTCCTCCATAACACAAACGTTTCAGAAAATAAAAAAAAAATATTGCTTCTCTTCTTATATTTTGCTATTGTTGAAGAACTCTTGAAGAATCCTTTAGGTAGAGTAAAACGGCCATTGTGTAGAGTTGGAGATAAAAACAATAGTATAACGAATTACAGCTTAGACATTACGTATACAATGATATTTTTTTGTGTGTGACATCTGTAATCAATCTACTTTATACTGTGAAAAAAATTCGTTCATTTGTTCAAGAAAAGAAGATCACAAAAATGAATTTTGTTTGAGGTGGGCCACTTTACCCGTCCTTACCTTACATCGTTCGTACTACATAAGACTAAGTTACCGCACAAGCTGAGAGATGAGTACGAACCTTAAATAATTTTGGATTACCACCTTTCTGATTCATACCCTCACGCAGAAGGTAATAACTTAAAGAATTATTGATTTAAACTACCAAGAAACGTATGAATTTAAAGCTTCTATGTTTTTTACTGAGAAATCTGCAGATATGCATGCATAAGTAAGAATAACAGAAAATACATTGGAACGTCAAGGATCATGTAATAATTTTCTTTCATTCATTTCATCCATTCTTTCTTTTGTTGAAAATCAAGTTCAGAGAATTATCCGTAGCCGTGTAATATTGAAACTATGAGAGCAGGAGGTGTACTAATTGCAGGAACTCGTAGAGTACGTGATAAAATATTAGCGTAGTGAGACATGGGAGAGTTCAATTCTCCTTGGCGTGGTTAACACGAATATTCTTGCAGATACTATGAATAGTGTAGTTAATGTACAATATTGTGAATTTGAATTGCTTTACGCTTTCCCAAAATAGAAATATGACCCTGATAAAGTGACATTAGATATGCTCATAGTACTTACATTGAGTTCACTGCCAACGTGTTCAAGATTATGGAGATGAGCTGTTAAATAAATGCTTATTTTATGCATTTCCATTGTCTTTCAAAATCTCTCTCTCTCTCTTTTACAGAAACAAGCTTACATTAACACAAACATAAACACATTCAGAGTGAAGAAACACACATCAGCACTCAAAGACATAAAATTATATGCACTATATAAAGCGTAATGGCTAGTTCCAAAATCTATATAATATGCGAAGAAATAGTACATCAAATGCATGTCAAATGCTGGAACTAACGTGACGTAAACCATGCTTCATTTATCACGAAATTGACGGTGAAAGAAAAAGGCGTCACTTGGGGGGGGGGAGGGGGGACAAAGAGGGCAATTGCTTCCCTCCATAAGTGAGAATATAAACGAAGTAAAACATAAAAAGAGAGTTTAAAAAGACAAGTTAAACCAACATTAAAACACACTGAAAAGTAAAGAGAAATACATTTTCTTTCAATTTTGATTTTTTGTAAGTATTCGGAACCAAATTTCTAACTAAAACACAGACTTATAACGCATTACGCAATGTAGGTTAATGATTTTTAAACGCTTGTTATAGTAATTAATTTGGTGCCGACCTTATACAAAAAATCGAAAATGAAAAAAAAAAAACGATTTTTAAGAAGTGTTTTTATTTTTACTTATAGTGCATTTTTATGTCGGGGCGGGCGTTTATCTTCGTCTTCTGTAAAGAAGTTTATATCTATATACACACTTTTCCTTTCATATTAGTACCAATCAAGAATACTTTTGCATTACGTTCACATGGAGTTACAATGGCGCCTGTCCAACGTTGACTAGAGTCATCATAACAGTGATTCTCAAAGGGTGTACACTGGCACACTAGTATGCCGCGAAATTACTTGCCTGCTCCGTGCCACGCCGCGAGAACACAAATATTTTGATTAAAATGATAAAATAAAGGAATAATGAAATAGAAACTGAATATCTTTAAGAATGTTATTTATTATTACAAGAGGAACAAACAGTACATCGTAAGTAAACAATCGGAATTGTTAAAATGATTGAGTCAATATTTCATTTTTATGTTTAAATACCGGCTTGTTTATTTTGGAACTTAGTCCGGCATGAGACCCGGATTTTCCGGACCCATCACAGTTCGTATTCTAGTTTGGGTTCTTAATTTTATGGTTACCCTTATCGTGTGTATATAAGTACCAATTTTGCATCCCTTTTAGCGAGGCTAATTATTGTATAAGTTTTTCTTCTCTGCGGATTTAGTTTACTGGGGTCTATACTTGAAGTTTTTTTTTTATTTTCTGGTTGGTTACTGTCTACACGTCTCTTGTGCTCGGTAGCACCAATGTGACTGTATTCTGATATTGTTAATGATTTTTTTTTTTTTGTGTTTTCGCACTTAGTGCTTTGTTTATTGTTAATGTCTAAAGTAAGTCAGTCGACTTTTAAGAACTGGACCCACAGATTCCTGGTAAATAGATTCTAAACCTTCGTTTCATGAACCTCTACGAGGATTGAGACATTGATCTTCCGTATAGCGGAGGAGCGCGATTGCCACTTGTATAAACAATTTCTGGTTTTCCTGAAAAAGTGCAGTGTTTTTAAGGGAGGTATTTGTCTTTTAAATTTTTGTTTATAAGTTTTGTCTTTCCTTTCGGTGAGATCTGATTTTTTTTTCAGAGAAAGTCCAGTCCTATTGTCTTTGCTATGGTTTCCCGGTTTTGTCGATTCAATGTAGAGATAGTTTTCTTTGTTTCGATGTGCAGTTCCAATTTTTATTCAAGTTGTGGAATTACATCATTATAAGTATTTTACGACCACAAGGTTTACTTTGTCCTGTGACACCATGACGAATGTCGTCAGTTAGTTGGTTAAGTTCTTGTAGAGATTTTGTTACCAACTACATGACTCTAAGCTGTTTTTTTTTCTATTTCGATCATAACTTATTTACTGAGTCTCTTGTTCGTACTAGTCTGCCTCAGTGTAAGCGGATGTAATTGAATCCGGATTATTTAGTGACGTCCATCTGAAAATATTGAGCTCAATATGATATATCCACAGTATAGGAGGCTGCTTTAATCGGCTATTTATTCTTATTTTGTTTTGGGGATTTATTGTCACATTGCTGATCACCATTTCCTCTAACGAAGGATCTTTTTCCTATTCTGAAAAGACTGAAGAACTACCTTCTGTCATCAATTTCCAATGATCGACTCGCCATTTTGATGATTTTGCTGTGGAGCGGAAAGATGTTTAGAAAATTTCTATTGACGATCTTCTTAATGATTACTAAAATGAAGCCAATATATTACCCTCGGACAGATTAGAGCTTTTCATCTGCTGTAAAAAACACTTTAAAAAAGTTAACGATTAAATTTCCTTATTTTAAGTCAGATATGAGTGTGACTTTTTCTTTTTTAGCAATTTCATATTAGCAACGAATAGATAGATCTTAATTACATATAAGCAGAGTATGAAGTAAAACTATGTTTGGAAATAAGTCGGATGGGGCAAGCGGTATATCTCATAAGGTCTTTCTTTAATGGTCTTGCCCCCCTCCCCCCAAGCAAAAACTGAAATGACGCCACTGGATAAAACCCTTGAGCAATGATCTTGAAAATAATAAAATAAGGTTAACGTTTAATAAAACTTCAAAATATGCTTTAATGGGGAAGCTATTAATGACTTCTGTCCGTCTCGATCTGGAGGTGTTCTAAAATCCATGAGCCGAACTCGAATCCAGAATCATGGGAACACTGGCCTAACTCGTGCAGATACTCAAAGTTCATGAAACGGTAATTCATTATTTTGAGGGACCACTTCTTCTTTCTTTCCGTCTTTTCCCACCTACGTGGGGTTGACGTTTCTGATGAGTCTTTTCCACAAAGCCCTATCCTGAAGTTCTTCCCCTGAGAAACATTTCTCCTCGAGATTATTCTTAACCCTATCAATCAATTTCCTCCTTGGCCTCTCTCTACCTCTCTTGCCCTCAACGTCTATTGCCATCAATGACTACATAGTAATTTGTTCTCCTCATTACATGTCAATACCATTACAATATTATTTCTTGTATTTTCTTAGATATCTCTACAACTTTGGCTGTGCCTCTTGTAATGAAGATTAGCTATCTATCAGACTTTTATTAGGATATATATTTTTATTGTAATATATAACGTCTTCACTGAAGGATAACTTTGTCGTGACAATATTTATATTTCAATGATTATTTCTTCGGCTGGCTAAAACGGTAGAGTTTTTACTTAGAAATCTCAGGGCTTCTAATAAGTAGATTCTTCGCATGAAACTTGGAAAGCAGCTGAAGTTATATCTTGCATGAAATTAGCTTCCGACAGGTCTACCTAATTGCTCCAAATCAATATGCAGTTATACATAGAGTGGAGACTACAAAGGTAATCGTATAAACCTGAAGTCTTAGAGCTTTCATACTATTATACTGCTCTGCGGCGCTTTTCAGCTTCCTTGGAGCAGATAATAGCTTTTCTTGTAGCGTAGAGCAAGTTGTCCCGAAAGAAAAACTCATATAACAAAATTTAAGTGTTTTATTCTTTAAAATCAGAAAATAAATCCGATTAATGAAAGTTCTATTAACGTTTTTTTTTTGTTCGCGAGAGACCCAAGGCCTCTGTTGTTAGCCACCGGTGTGGCTAACACCCACTAGAGGGTTACGCTCTCTCTTTAGGGAAGGGATTTATAGGAGAGGAGGATGCTTTGGATTGGGAGTGAGCTAAGGGAGGTTATAAAATTTATGTATCCTGTATTTTATTTATATCATATTTATCGTGGTCATTATAAGCTCATGCTTATAATCATATCAGGATTTAGGATCCATGATGATGAATGAGCTATGGACATGAAGTGCAATTTCACGCCACAAACAATAAGACGGACAGGTGAGGGTGAATCTTCTTGCCCAGAGGCGACTCTGGGCGCGATGGGTGACTGGTGAGCCCTAGCTGTACACTGATGGAAACGGTGCAGTTATGGAGGTGAAAAGTGAAATGAAGCGCAGTGAAAGTGATATTTTAATGGAGGTCTATTGAGTTACACTGTGGTCTCTAGTGCGTTGATGTGACCGTAAATGTAGGGACCTGAGTAGGTGGGTTGAAGGTTGATGTTCAATACTGTACGTGCGGCAAACTGAAGTTGGGTTAGGACGTTGGATTTTTGGAAGGGATACAGATTTTGCAGAGTGATGATGGTGATGTAAGATAGAAACTGATCGATGGTAATGGGTTGTGTAGGAGAAAGTACGGGTGGGTTGCATGTTTTAGGTTCAGGAGGACGGAGAGGTAGCACTAGGCCGGGATTTTCAGGGGTAGGTTCTGGACGGTTTCTGCATCGATAACTATAGGTTGGATGCTGTTGTCCACAGGTATTGCATTTGGATGGGTGTTGCAGGTTAGAACAGTCTTTGGTGGTATGTGGACCAGTGCAGTAGCCACATTTAGGAGTATTAGGGCAGTGGGATGGTCGTTATAGGTTTGACAGTGTTCGCATCTGGTAGGTAATGGGGGTTGAGAACGAGAGGGTTCGACACGGTATCGTCTTCTGTAGATGTAGCTGTCAGTAAGTCTTTGATAGTCTGTGAATGAGAGGTTAGAATGCGTACCATGTAGCTGGGTGTTCCGGTTTTGGTTTTGATCCTGATGCATTTGGAGATGATATGGCCTTCGGTTGTGAGTTCTTGCTGAATTTCGTCATCTGCTAATTCTGGATTCACTCCTCGGATAACGACAGAAAGGGCTGGTGGTCGTCGAGGAGGTGGTTGATGCGTTTGACGTGGAGTGTCGAGTCTCGTGAATTGTGCAGTTGGACCAAAAATTTCCAGACTATGCTTGTTTCTGATTTTTGAGGCTAAGTTTGGTTCAGTTGATTTAACAATGATGCCATTGCGTGTTGGAATAATCTGTGTGATAATGTCTCTAGGCACATATTTGAGAAACTGAAGAAGTAGCACTTTAGGATTCTGGAACTTTGGATCAAATTTTGTTAGCAAGAAAGAATGAGTTGTAGTACCGTAAAGAGAATCTTCATAGACACTGTGTTCTATGCTATGGTCAGAGTCAGAATCAGAGATAGTATGACTTTTCTTGGCTGGTGGTGAAGATGGTGATCGGCTAAGATTGGTGGATGATGCATGTTGGTCAGTGCAACGTTTTTGTCTGCTTTGTCCTTTGGTCTTAATGGTAGCTGAATATGATGGCGGATCTTGATATGGTGGTCCTGTCACCTGTTGTGGGAGACGATGTCTTCCAGTCTCTGGTTGATGATTAGACATTATGAGTAGGTTGCTATCTGTCAGAAGGATGAAAAGGGTGAACACATTTGCCAGTCCAGTGAGAGTGATAACACTAGTGATGAATGATAATGATCACTGTGGCTCCCCTAAGAAGCAGCAATAAGTCTTCTCGGTGATAAACACACCCAGTCCTCCACAAAATCTCAACGAACAAAAATACTGGTACTCAAACTGTATGGCAACAGTGGTTTTCCCAGGTAAGGTATCCTGTATTAACGTTTTTTTCCCCTAGCCGCAGCTAGGACCCATCAGAGGGCTGTACCCTCTATTTAGGGAAGGGGATTTATGGTAGAGGGGAGTTTTGGGGAAGGGATATGGTCTAAGGGGAGTATGGGATCTGGTAACTTTTGTGTTTTAATTCATCTTTATTTACTTTATCTTTGGTGGACATTATGAGTTTTCCTCATAATCATTTCATAAGGTTATTGTCATTATCTTTAATATCATTGTTTTATTATTATTAGCTCAAGTGTTGTATGATGAGGGGAGATGAGATAGTGATATGGATATGAAGTGCAATTATCACAACACAACACTTAGGAATGTTAATGGACAGATGGTTGGTTATCTTCTTGTCCAGGGGTTGCTCTGGACATGATGTTGACAAGTGAACCCTGTTAGTCCTTGATGATCACAGTGCAACGTATGAAGGTGAGAGATAATGCGGAATGAGTAAAGCCTTGTGTTCTTGGACGAGAGCTGTGTCCGGATGATCTGGTGGTATGACAGTGGTATATGGCAAAGAGTAAAGATAAAGGTGTTTGTGAGTGTCTAGGTGGTGTAGCCATGGTGGTATGTGAGTTGATGACGTCTTATTAACGTTCCCTGACAAGCTTATTTACATTACCATGTAAATTAACTTCCTGTGAATAATAAATCTCAGCATCTTTACAATAGCTTAAATTCGTCTACAGCTTTTAAAACTTTAAATTATCAATAACCAAATGCTTTTTTACTTTTAATCTATAACTAGAAACAACTATTTAATGCATCAATTTTGCACTTTTAGCCTGCCGCCATGCATAAAAATATGCTGCCATCTGTTGGTCAACTACTGAACTTCTTGAACAATGCATAGAACGCGCTTATTCTTCTTGTTTTCACTTGATCAACTTGCGTCAAATGAATAAATAAAAAGATAATAACTAATTATATAAATTAAATTCCCTTTTCAACAAAAATCATAACATTTAG
>JAGDQP010001241.1:60359-75752 GCA_022664845.1 Lepisma saccharinum | reverse complement strand
CGATCTCCTTTCCTAAACCTAAGTTAAATATCATTGCAAGAGGTGATCCACTAGATTATTCACTGCAGAGCCCATGTTCGGGACGCTCAGATTGTTAACTGTATAATACATTGTATAATATATAGTATATTGAAACTTTATAATAAACTGGTGTCGGTAAAAACGTATATAAGCATTTGCTCTATTTATTCACTTAATAACCATTCTATTAAACGATCTACGGTCATAAGGACTCTACCATAAACATTATATCATATATTGTATAGACAGTGCTATCACGTCGTATACGATCCCATCGCTACATTACGAAGTAACAACAAGTAAAATCATTACGATATGGTTCAACCTGAACTTCAAATGGACCTAGGGACTTCAGTTTCAAGATATTAGTTGTTTGTTCATCATTAACATCATTAATGTTTGAAATCAAAGGAAAGGAAAAGAAAAGAAACAATGTTCCTTCCCTAACGTCACCTGGAATTAATCTTGAGTGAGAGAATACGTGCTGACTTCAGTTTATTCTTTCATAACAGAATTTACAAGTAAGTAGATAATCTTACACAGGGTGATTCTTTAAAACAGTACAAGGTTATAACGCAACTCCTAGTTCTCAGATATCTTTGAAACCAAAGATGCTCATATTTGGCGAAGTGCATGTGTGAAATCATATGATAATCCTTCTGAAAGCAGGGACGTCTCGGGAATGCCTCTACGGGGGCAACTTCAACATTTTAAATGAAAAAATTGGTTGATTTTGCTTTCCTTGAAACAAGCATGAAATTTTGAGCTACTTTCACAAGTATCACCAAGTGATTCCACACATTCACTTTCGTATGTATGAACGTTTTGTATCAAAGATTTCTGAGCACTAGTTGCTGTGTTACGACCCTTTTACGGGTTTAGAGAATCGCTCTGTATATACAGGGTGCCTTAAGCAACACAGACATACTTCTGAAGGTGATTCCTCATATCAGAACAAGATGAACGTTTCTCTGACAACTTTTCGAAATGTTTATAGTTTCGGGCTACCGAAAGCATGGGAAAATGAACTTTAGAGATTCATATTTCTAACACCACGAACAGTAGAACTGATGTGGCGTAGTACCGTCAAATAATTTAAACCTGTTCTATTTGAAAATGCAGATTTAAAAAATCACGCAATAGGTGCGTTGGAGATTCCCCAAAGGAAGTAGGAGATTCCGGAATATTTCTAAAGTGGAGGTAGGTCGAAATGAGCATAACATAAAATGTAATTGTCAAAGATTTACGCAAGCATAGAATGACGAAAACTTCGGGAGGTGATTACTTACATCAAAACAAGAAAGAAGTTCCTTTGAAGAAATAGCCTATTGAAGTATGCGTAGTTTCGGAGTGACAGAAGTTTGAACTTACGGCGGCATTGCCACATATGTCCAGTAATTATTCTAGGCATATACTGAGCATCCTCAGCGAGAACATTGTTACGAACCGCTAAAACAAATTAGTGAGCTTGAAAGGATGGGACCTAAAAATTCTGATTAAGTGGTTTCCGTACCACTTCGTTCAATAGACGCTCAAGGACTCCAACTCAATAGACGCGTACCAAAGAGGAAACATAATGCGTAACGCTGTACGCAAGCCTATCCAACAAATAACTTTGTAGTATAGTTCCCGACTTTTATATATACTGGAACTATTCTGTACCCTGAAAATGGAAGAGAAAAATAGCCACGGTCGTAATTACGAAAGAATCATTCGGGAGATTGATATTATGTAAAATATCTGTGTGAGGGCATGGTGGGTGGGTCGTTGACCACAGTGACTCCTAGTGCCTCTGTCCGTGACAATACTTGTGCATTCGTACGAACCAGTGGCGCAATTTGTTCGTTGTCAGAGTAATCAATATGTCGAAATTGTCAGTATTGGAAATCATCAGCTCCATTTTTTAAAAATGTAACGTAAATTATAATAATTTTCATTCGTTCAATAGATGGGGAACGCGTTCCTCTTATTAAGAGTAGTTTTCCCCGAGCGTTCCCAGTATTAAGGTAGGGGCACGCTCACTCTGAAATAAAAAAAGGTAGGAGCACGGCGTGCCCCCTTCCCTCTTCGAGCTATGGTCCAAATAACTCTGAAGCAGAAGGCAGATGGAAACAACGAGTAATACTAACAACAGTAAGTACTGAGCACAAGAGCACTTTGTCCCTGGTCCAGTGAAACACGTTTCATTCAGTGTAAACGTAGTCGAATCTTGAACTTAATTAAATCAGTGTTCTGTGTATTCAGGTTTTCATTTCATTTTTAAATTTGAGCTGCCGTACTTATAAACTGAAGAGGATAATCATGAGGGAAAAAAAAACACGATAATTTTCCGTTCTTTTCTTCTTCTCTGAAAACCGAGACATTTATACGTCCCGAGAATTACTTTTGGGACACAGGTCTCGTTTCCCGTGCTGTCCCGGAATTTCCGCGACGAATAGCAACCCTAACCATAACCACTGACTGGTCTGCTGCCGGAGAGATCCAAAGTCTCGGCATACAACAGTCGAAGTAAATATTTGGACAAATACTTACATTTTCCCGTTATTTTTTTACATACTCTACCGGGATTCCTTAGAGACACTCTTGCTTTTCTGTAGAAGTTAAAAAAGTAATCCAGACAGATATATAAAACTTATATCCAAGTCACAGGGATAACTACATTCCCCCCTTGCAAGATAATACCCAAGATTGGAGGCCGATTCGGCCCAGATCGATTCAGAGGCTAGGGTGGAGGGACTCCGCATTGCAGGTTTTGCGCCTTAGCATTTACGCTCCTGATCCAAGTATATAAAGTACAAGGAGTATAGAAAGAATTTGAAAATACTACAGCTTAAGGTGCAAATTGTTGACTGCAGCATGTAGATAGGAAGCGTTGGAGCCACCACCCCAACACCAGAGAATAGGGGTCCGAAAATTCTAATGTACAACAATTACGTTGGTTTTGGCAACAATAGATTCCTTTAAAAGAAAAGCACGCGCTATTGAAGTTTGTTTCTCTAGCCTATGCTAACTTTTTTTGCAGATCTAGCATTGGCGGATAAAAGGCTCTGTGAAACCTCTACTTGAATGCAGATTTGTTGATTTCGTAGAAATATTTCCTGGAACAAGAACAACTAAAATTCTACATAGACAGTTTACACAAGAATGCAGGAGGACTTGATTGATTTGGGCTCATTTGATTGTGGTCAAACTATGATTAACTTCCTGGATGTTACAATAACGAAGAGAGCAAACAGACGTGTATTACAAACCTACCAGAGGACAATAATTTTACATGCAGACTCGACACATGCAACTGCCTTAAAAAGAAACTGATTAAAAGTCAGGAATTACGTCTGAAAAGAAATATAGACACTAAACAGAATCTAAGAAAGAGACTAAAAGAAATAGAAAGAGCACTTATTGCTAGGGGATACAAGAAGAAATGGTTTCAAACAGTATTAAATGAACTTTAGGAAACAAACGGTCAAAAGGGTAGAAAGATAACAAAATGTGAAAACAGAGCAATTTTTTCTGTAGAATACTACCCAAACCATGACAACAAACGGAACAAACTAATCCAGAATTCTGGGAGGAGATCAAAAGAGAATATGACAGGGATAAGTAGTGGATGCGGATGCCACAAGGCCCACCGTTAATCGCATCTGTCTCAAAAGATGCCTAAACTGCGGCACCTAGACAAAAATAAGGCTTGTGTGTGACAGGAAAAAGTGATGGTACTCCGTGAATTCCGTGCACAAACAATAGAACTAATGTAATTACGAGGCAGGGGTGGAAAGGTGGACCACAAACTGAAGTAATAATGCTAGAATTGACGACCATGAACATTGTCAATGAATAGTTATTACTTCCTAAACGCTCTAGTGAGCTTCTAAGGACAAGACATAATTTTTGGATAGCTGAGTTACGAAGCACTCTGTTCAAGAAACCTAAAGGAAAACTGAACCTCTGGCTAAGGGCACAGAAAACGACCGCGCCACAACAAGGGTTTATCTGCTTCGAATTTTCAAACAAGCACCAACATTCGAGTGCGTATATATTGTTTTAAAGAAAATATGAATTTCTGTGTAATGTTACATCTGTCGTTTATTCTAATTCTCTCCAATTGTAATAGTTGTATACAGAAAACTATTACCATTACCTTTTTTTTTTGTATTTAAAGTGAAACGTAAACATTCAATTAAAACGCAATTGATAAACAATTCATTATGTTTATTATATGTAATTACAAGATTTAATACTTGAATCTTTATTCACGATATTTTTTGCCTCTGAGTACAACAGATCTGCTCAGATTACTAAATGATCGTCTAAAATGGATATATATATATATATATAACTGCCTTCTTCCGTTTCCTGGAAGCGTTACTCTCCAAGAAGCCATGTTCACTAAACTCTGAAAGTTTTCAAGCACGTCTATAGAGCTTCATCACTTTGTACAACACTTTGTTATTGATACCTTCGAGGAACAGAAAAGTTTTGAATCCTTTGAACAATGACTGAAGGAACGAGAAAATAAAAGCAATGCAAAGGAGGCTTCCTGCAAAGTGTAATTTGTTCCAATTAAGCACGTCTCTTTACCAAGAGCCCAGTCAACAGACCATCTCATTTAATCTCTGTTTGAAATCCACCCACATTTACTGTGTCTCATCTTCTTATTCGCTTTGTCTTTCCTTTCAGTAAACTGACTCAGCTTATGCGAAACTTATCCTCTCTGCTACTTTGTCTCTGTCTTTCCTTGTTTGTTTGTGATCAAACAGACATTTCATGACACACGTCCACCTACACATGAAGTATGAAGGACGGTAAGATGTTTAGCCTGAGGCGGTGGAACTTCCCACATGTTTGTATGAGTATTTACCTAGACTGAGGAAAATGTAATAGCGATACCGACAATAAAGGAGGAAAACGTTCGAAACAGAATTTGATGGTAAGACATGTGATTAACTGGAGTTTCTAAAAGAAATATGATATAATTTGCTTACTGAGTGGCAAGAAATAGAGTGCTACAGGTACGACACCTACACCTACGAGGTGCTTTACACCCTGTCGAACGTTTATCTACACTTTTTCACGATCTTCCTCTATAAGCGATATTAAGTACCATACGGACCTTTAACCACTATTATGAGGGAACGACTGCTTTCAACGCTTCGGAGATTAATATGATTCCATCATCAGGAACATTAATGGGATTAAAGTACGGCAATGAAGTTTTTCAAAGCTATGTAAAGCACTAATAACAGATATGCGTCCCGTGTACCGAGAGTGTCGTTGTTAGAGCCGTATAAAGCGTACGAATATCCGTGAGTAACTGTATGCGTACGGTGTATTTAGAGCGTGCGTTATTAAAGCTGTACAAAGCAAACAAACAGCCGTGTGTAACTATACGCGCTTTGTGTAGCGAGAGCTTGCGTTACTAAAGCAATGTGCGACGTATGGGTAGCTGTGTGTGTATATATACGTCTTCTAGAGCAAGCCTGTGCGTTATTGAAGCTGCGTAAAGAGCACAAACAGCTGTGTGTTACTGTATGCGTCTTGTGTAGCGAAAGAGTGTTGATCGAAACTATCTAAAGCGTACGAACAGCCCTGTTTAACTTTATGCGTCTTGCCCATGGAGGAATTAAAATAGAAGAAGACTCCTACTTCGAAAATAAATTGAAGCCGAAAATGGCCGCTGTCCCGGTTGTATGTATCACTGTTCGCCATATTCCATATAGAATAAAATTGAAGTATTGCATTCACAGACATGCAAATAATCAGATCATTCTTTGTGCTTTTCTGTGATTTTTTAGATGGTAATGAGTTGTGTCGCTTTTGGATGCATAAACAGGTACAATAAGAAGGGTCTCAATATCACGTTTCACAGGTGAGTGTTAGAGAAAACTTCTGTCGAAATATGAAATGTTGATATAAATTGATGTCATGGAGACAATTAATTAGAAGTGTTTTCTATGCTTTTCATTATGCCGTCAATATATTAATTCGAGAATTTAAAGAGAAGGATTACTGTTCTAATTTTTCTAATAGATTTTAAGTAATTACAAAAAAACTGACTAAAGGAAATGTCAGTAGTATTCATTATATTTCATGAGGAATTGTTTTTCGTTATGCAGCTTTCGATGTTCAGTAGAAGTTTTGGTTACTCTTTATGTTGAGCTATACAATATTTTATAGGCACTGACAAATTATCGGTGTATGTTTGTATTATTTAACCATAATATCAAACCTTCACGTGTAAATTAAATGTGATTTATAGGGTGACCGTATCAATGTTTGACCAAATAAGTAAAATTTCAACTCTAAGCAAGAACTGACGTTTATATAATAAAAGAAATAAATATACGAAACAAACCCTAAGCCCATGCAGAATAAGTCAAAGAAAAAGCAGCTCGCATTTATTTCATTTAACACGACAACAGACAAATATATTGCTGAAGGTGTAGTTGGACCTGTAGTTGACCAGTTGCAGTAGCCAACTGTGAACTACGGTTGTTGCAGCGTAGATCATTGATTCTGTTTACTGTAGGCTGTTCCTTGAACAACGAAGGAATGCAATAATTAATTATTTCACTGTACCTTCTACTCGATATGCATGGATATATTGTATTACTTATACTTCTGTGCGCTCTGCTCTCTTCCAGATGCCCTTTACACTTTTTATTTGATTTTGGGAGTACTGTATTTCCTGATTGCACAGCATTTGGGGACTATACTATTAAACTTTATGGAAGTATAAAACGTACTGTGTTTGCTACTATATCCAATATAAACTATTATTACTGTTTGTCTCCCTTATTAGTCAACCACTGGCGACTGGTCCATTACTGGCACGGCCACCATGTAGCTTCGCATGTCGTAGACCAGGTCTTTGCATGTCTTCGGTTGTTTACTCTTTAGAAACCGTACTTAGCCTAAATTTTACGTTTGATACAAAATACCTAGTAAACTCAGAAAACGCTTCTGAGTTCTTATTTTTACACTCGTGTTCTGAGTCATTCTCCTGATAACAAAGCCTGTTTTACATCAACATGCGGTACACATTCACTGGGAGGAAGTCTTGTGCGTTATCTTTTTTCATTGTCCTGTTCCTGTAGGAAAGCTTTAAGTGGAAAGATTTTTCCCATCGCGACGTCAAGACTAGTTTGAAAATCAGTGCTAAACTAAATTCAACCTTGTACATTTTTTGTTAGGAATTTGGGAAGGATGTGAACCAAACTCTAATGTGAAATACCACAGTGACATTTGTCTTGTGACTAAAGAAGTGTGGAAACATTTCAGTTGGATGCTCGATCGCGGGGATGGAGCTTTCCTCCCGACTCTAGAGCGGTCTTTCCACCAGTAAGCCTCATCAGTTCGAATTTAATTGCCACAACTGCATATAATTGCGTATCTGTGTATTTAATTGTCTTTATCGTTTTAATAATCATTAGGAAACAGGATTGTGTATGCTTAATATAAATAAGTGTTGTGGTTCCTCGTATCTATGTCACAGATTCCTTGCATTGATCCCTTCTCGCACGTCTCGATAAGCTCGATATCGCACGGGATGAAATTCATGCATAGACATAAAATAATGCCGAGTAAGCGAAGGTGGGTTAATTAAAGCCAGATTATGTCTTATGGATTGCATCTTGGTATCGCCTTATCGGACACATTCTAATCCCCGCCCTTCTGCTACCGTAAAGACTTCTTCACTGGTCTTTCTGGTTTATTCTCCATTAATTTGAGACAACAATGCTTAAATTTTTCAATATAACGAATTACAAAATTTTTACCTATCAGTTACGGAATTTAATCTGGAATTAATAACTAATTTATCTGTTACAGTGTAGGCATATTTTTCTGGTTTAGAATTTTTTAATGATATTTATACAAGTTAAACTTACGTATAGTGAGGATAATACAAGGAATAAATGAAGGAAAATCTAAAAGGACTGGGAAGGCCTCTGGACAAGGTGAAACAATGGTGATTTGTCATTACCTTCCTCTGGATCAGAAGTGAAGAAAAAAGAGGAACATCCACGCCCTGAACGGATTTTGAACTCATAAAGCTGTGTCGGCCGCGTTCGCAGAAGAATTCCTTAATGAGCACATCTACCTATGTGGCCAGGGCTCTTACGCAGTTAACGGCTACAGATGTCAATATTTTTCATCGTGCAGTGTTTATTCTGCTAGATTTTTTCATTCAACCGCACCTGCAGTTAATTTAAACGTTGCCTAAAAAACAAATGTAAGTATAATAACATATGATATAGATTTAATATAAATATTATCTGTATGGCGTACATAAAGCAATAGGGATTTCGTGGTTTTCTTCCATACGCAAGATGGCGGAGGTCGCACCGGACGATTGACGGGTGGCCATTTTCAGCTTCAAAATTTCGCAGCTTGGGCGTCTCCTTCTAATCTAATTCCTCCAAGGTCTTGCCGAGTAAACCGGTTCGTGATTAAAGCAATGTATATCGTACGGTAACTGTGTGCCTTATGAGTGGGGAGAGCGTGCATAATTAAAGCTGTGTAAATCGAACGAACAGCCGCGTCTAACTACATGCGTCTTGTGTAGCGAGAACGTGGGTTGTTAAAGCAATGTACAACGCTCGAGAAGCTGTACACGTATTAGTCTTGTAGAGCGAGCCCGTACGTGATTAGAGCTGTGTAAATCGTGTACAGCTATGTAAGCGTATTTGTAGCGATAGTATGTGTGATTATAGAACAGGACTTTCATAATATGCTTTCGTATTATTTGTTTACACAGCAATATTCTAAGTTGAGCTAATACAGCCACGCTTAAGTGGCAGAGTAAGGTTAATATCACATTTTGAATAGTCAGTCAAATGGCTCTCTCAACAGATCAAAATTGGTCTTTTAGTAAGGACTGCACTACATCAGCCTCCATCTGGTGAGCGGCAAACTCGCTTTAAAAGCAATCAATATTATAATGATGCACGTGCTACGGCAAAACGTAAACAAATTATGAGTACTATAATGCGATGTAAACAATATAAGCACTAGCAGAAGACAACCGCCGTTCGTCATGTGGGCCGAAGGTTGCAGCATGCGTCACTCTCGGAGGGACTCGGAGGACCACACCCTTAAGGAAGACTTGGAGGCACCTATAAAAGATGGAGCACCACAATATTCTGGATCACTCTTCACTGGCTGGTCGCCTCCTTTCCCTTAACCGTTCACGTCTAGCTCGGGACGGAACACAATCCTGCACACTCATTCGCTTAGTTTGATGAGGTCCTTCCAAACCTAAACACACGCATTCGTTTGGTTTGGTGTGTTACTTCTTTTAAATACACACTCATTCGATTGGTCTGGTGTGCTACCTAAAACTCATCCTGCTACCTGTAGTGTATTTTTGAGATTGTATAATTGTGTCGATGAAAAATGGCTACCAGGTTTTCCTATCTCTAGATAGTCTTTATAGGATGACTCCTATAAATTTCTGAACGAAAAACTTACGATATCATGAGGAGTTTTCAATAAGATCTAGTTTTCAAAGGTTCTAATTGGTTTGAATGAAAGCTTTTGATTGGTTTATGGAAACGAGACCGAAGGTGGAAGGGGGTATAAGCCATGCCATGCTTTATTTGGCAGTTTGCTTGAAATTTTTGATAGAATTGGTCTCTGTGATCCGTTTGTGCTACGAAAAGTCTATTTCATGTAAAAGATTGTGTCATTTTTCAGGGTAAAAGAAATACGAATTCTTTAAAGGTGATTTAATTCTTGTGGCTGATATTATATCAAAAGAATTGGCATTGGAATTGAACTAAGCTTTAATTTAAAGTGTACACATATCAATCGAATTAGTGAACGTTGATTCATTTTGTCACGAGTAAATGTGGAAAGTGTAAAAACGAGGAGAGTGAAGGAAAATTCGTATGTTTAAAATTTCTGGAAAAAAGGAAACAGGAAATTATCTGAATAATTATATTGTATTAAAACAGGAAAATACGAAACCAGATTGAGGAAAGGTTCAGTATCCTTTATTTTCTAAGGAAGACGTATCCTTTGATTCCTAAAGAAAATTGGTGTTGTGAAATTATCTGGAATGGTTTTGATATATGATTGGAATGAAAAGAAACTGTAGAGTAAAGGTTTCAATATTGTCAAAAGAACAAGGTATGTATATTTTGTCATTTTTTTGTTTATTATACCCTAAATAGTATTGACTATGTTCGTATAAAACATTTCTTATTTTGTGCTAAATCCAGTATAAAAGGAATATTGGTGTTGAAATCAAGTAAATGTTCGAATTATTACTCTTCTTTCTTCAGGAACGAGGCAGTGCAATTGTCAGTGTGTTATAATGTTTTATGAATTATCCATATTCTTGTTTGTTTTTGTTCCCTATATTAGACAGGGATATAATTGTCATTTTCCTTTTTGAATATACCAAAACTCAAGAAGCGAAAAAAAAAGTAAAAGCTTAAGAAATAAAATTTTCATAAATTCAAATATTTCTAATGTTTTCCTTCAAATAGAACTTAAGGGACACCCTGTATGCATAAGTTTTGAGATGAGAATTTTCTTAAGATACTTCCAAAGAAGCGGTAAAAAGGAGACTAGTATATCAGGTAATTGGTTGATTAAATCCCAATTTTTCTACGGAATATATGGTAAGTTTATTGCTAAAAGACAACAAGCTTAATATTAAAATTCTGTTATCCAATACGTCCAAATTATCGATGACAAGAATTTTTGGTGGTGTCTGGATTGGTAAGTTTGACTACTGGAAAAGACAACACACATTACATACCGCTTGCTTGGGGCGGAGCAAAACACCTGCCTCTGTTTTGCTTGGAATCGAGACATCCTACTACACATACACTTAGCTTGGAGTGGTGTGGCAGCTAATGCTCGACCTCACTTATCCGAAGCGAGAACTCTACTCAAAATAAATACTAAAGTTATGTTATAACTTACTCTTACATTTTGTAAATTAGTATTGACCCGCACGGCCATTTTATTAACATTTAACATGTACACTTTTGTAATAAAACTGGTTATGGGCAAAACTCCAGCTCCGAGTATCATTGGTCCTACCTAGTAGTCACTCATACGACTAGACTCAAGGAACATTACGATATTATCCTGATACTGCACTGATTATGTATACAGGATGTTCAATAATTTACTAATCAAAATTACATCAAGTTATATCTAATTAATTAGTGAGGAAAAATAATATTTTGGTAAACATAGGTCCAAAAACACTTAATTTCCTTCGAGATAATCAACCTTGAAGATAGAAATTTTAATTATTTTTTTTGCTCAACTAGTAAGGATATAAACCTAGAATTTGTTATGTAATTTGAATTGAATTGAATAATCTTATTGGTAATTAATATACATACATAATTTGGGAATAAGTGAAGAAATGGACAAAATCAAATCTGAACTTGTAAAATTCGAGAATGAGTGAAGATAACACATAAAGCAGGTCAGGTAGTAGAAGTTTCTTTTTTTTTTTGAACAAATTACTTAATTTCCAAATTTCAAGCAATTGTGACGTAATTTATGGAAGGTTTATTTTTTTGAAAAAACAAAGTTTAATTTTATGAATTTTGAAACTATTACGATTCTGCTTGAGATTATTCTTACAAGACAGGGTGAAAAAAATGTTAAGCATAAACTGCAAGGTAGCTACGTTTCACTGAAAGAAAGACTAAAGAAAATATTTCGTTTTCTTGTTCAACACTATTATGAAAGCGAAAAAATGAACGTTCAATGAAAAACGAAGAGTACGGGGAAAGCAGGGGAGGTGCACTTTTAAAAAAATAGTTTGCACCGTAATAGGTAATACACAATAACAGCTAACCGCTCAGAAAATGTAAATCCAAAAGTTCAAAAAAATCACAAAGTTAAAGCGGTTTTAAGAATATGAAATACATGGGAGTATTCGACTTTTAAATGCGTTTTACGAGAAATCACCTTTCATGTACCTTCCCCCTTCTTTCCCTGTATGCTTTAAATCTTTTTTATGAAGGGAAAAAGTTTCGTCGAAAATATAGTATATGGAAATTCTCGATTAACTTGCTTACTCTATGTAATACAACTTCGATCTTCTGTGTAATAGAAGTAATACATTCCTCGCAAAAGTTGGCAACACTGTTGTTACGTATCGATACTGCCATCTGTAGGGTAGCAGTAATTCATAGTGAAAAAGCACAGGACCACACAGTTGTTTCGTTATCACTTTGTCACATTGTAGCGGGTGTTCGGTTTTCATTTGACTACCCCCTATAAAAAAAAATGTATAAATCCATAATGAATACTCTTGTAAACAAGAAACTACACATGTGCTTCTTCTAATGAGTCTGCAGCAAATAAGGCTCTGAAAGCTATCTCAAAGTATATCATAACGTAGCCACGTTTCACGGCTCCCACGCGCTTTTTTTAAAATAGCTATCGGCACGTAACAGTACGGGGCCATTAGAAAATTTGAATTTTGAAATGGGGTGGCAACCCTGACAACTGGGTGCTCAAGTACAGAGAACAGCCAGAGTACGTTTCGATTGTGTCGAATATGTATACTCAAAAATTAGTGCAGATACGTTGAACTGTATGGAAGTAGTAATTATTAAATTCTCAAAAACGGATTGAAAACAGAACTGTGGGACCTGAAGTACCTCTATGATGAGTCCCAGTACGTAAATACAAAGTTTGGTCTTGATACGTTCAACTATTTAGAAGCAATTAAAAATTTTATTTTCTGAAATTGCTTGGCAAGGCTGAAAATTGCGTCGGAAGTGCCCACAAGAACTGCCCCAGTACCTAGTGCGCATGCCGGATTTTGTGTGAATGAATGCGGATGCGCCCAACAGTAACAAATAGGAAATCTAGAATTTTAAACATCGTTTCGCAACAGTGACTAAAACTACGGCGCCTGGAGTGTCTGTATGAACTACCCCAGTAGCTAATGAACATGGATGTCAAAATTGGTGTAAATCAATGCACACGATTAGATTTGTATTAATAAAGGCATTTCTATAAGTTGAATTTTAAAATAGGGTGGCAACGGAGACAATTGGGCTGTTCAATGTCGGGAACACCCAAAACTTTCGTCTATTGTGTTGAATGATGTTTAAGCTAAGTTTGGAGCAGATACGATACGGAAGATTTTTTTCTAAATTATTTTTTATAAAATTGGTTACACTGAGAACTGGTAAACCCGGAATATCTCACATATACAAATAATAATAATATAGAACTAAGCAATCTCCCTCAAACGCGGCCTCATTGTTCGAGGATTCCAAGTTAGAATGGTGTTGTCCCAACTGAGGAAGTCCTAACTGAGGAAGTACTATGATATTTTCCCAACTGAGGAAGTATATCTTTACAGAAGAGTGCGTTCGCAAAACTTAGTCCCAACTGAGGAACAGATTGAGCTTGCCCGAGGCAAGTTGCCCAAACTGGTTTCATTATGGAAGATAACGTTTTCTTAACTAAACTAGAGCAGTTTAATGCGATCCAAGACCCAGTAAATAATTGAGTATTTTACAATTTGCTTCATGTGTGGATGTAGTTAAGAATACGATTTTTCAACATTTGGAATGCTAACGTTATGAAAATATGGGCTATTTTCATCAGTTTAATATAATAATAATCAGGCCCGTCATTTCAGCTTTTCCTAGGGCGGGGGATAAAAAAATTACTGATGCCTACTTACTGATGTCTTTATATATATATTATATTATATTCAGCCGTTTTCTATTCACTGCTGGATGAAGGCCACCCCTTTTCTTTCCACATATCTCGGTCTGCTGATATCCTCATCCATGTAGCTCCTGAAAAACGCTTGATTTCATTTACCCATCTTACATTTGGACGTCGTCTCGGTCGTTTCTTTTCTCTAGGAATCCACTGTAGTACATTTGTCGTCCACCTTCCATCTGTTCGTCTAGCTATGTGACCGGTCCATCTCCACTTCATCTTCTTCGCAGTCTTGATTACACCTCTACCTTTGTTTGTGCGCGAATCCATTCATTTGTCTTCTTGTCCCTCCTGGTTATTCCTAGCATGCATCTCTCCATTGCTCTTTGTGAGACTCTCAATCTTTGAGTCGTTTGCGCATTCAATGTCGACGTTTCACAGCTGTACATCATCACGGGTAAGACACATTGGTTATAAACTTTACGCTTCAGACACATTGGAAGTTTGCTTTTGAAAATAAAGTGTAGTCTTCCAAAAGAACTCTACGCCATTTTACATCTTCTATTTATTTTATATTCGATCCAATACTGGATGAAGCCTCTCCCCGGTGGGAGGAGATTGGTCTACTGTCCCACGCTGACCAGACGGGTTGGGAGAGGAGAGCCTGAACTCTCACTGTAATCGTTACTATATTTTATTCATAGCGGCTCCCCAATGGCATCACGATGCTGAGTGGGTACCGGTCCAGACCCAAATGCCTTAGAAAAAATCCTTGGCACCGCCGGGAATCGAACTCGGGATCCCTCAATCCGTAGTCAGCAACGCTAACCACTAGAACGACGGGACGATATATGTGTGTGTGTTAAGACTAGAATACGCCATCGTTTTTTATGTGTACCATGTTTGAACATACGTTTTCAGTATATTATGAACGTAGTACACAGTAGATTTAAAGGTTCGCGTGGAATATTCTGAATTCTGATTCAGAACTCGCTGATTCCTTGACACATCCATTAAACTTCGTAATAAGTTGTAACGAGAAAATTATGTAAACAAGTCATAATTGCCAACAACTCATATTTCTTGGCACCGCGGTGCACTGGTAAGTGATTTTACTGTATATCAAGGTCTCATTCCTTAAAATTAATGTAGTAGCTTCTCTTCAACTAGCGAAAAAGTCGCTCAATGTTTTAAATATAAAAGTATATATTAATTAGGGAACCTTACTTTCTGACTACCTTAGTATGTTGGGACCACTCATAACAGTAGAAAAATTTGGGACCACTCATAAAAAATTTGATGCAGAACAGTTTCGAAATCTGTTCTAAGCAGTTTCGAAATCTCGAGTGATCGTTGGATAGTGAGATGAGAGCTTGAAATAAACACTGAATTAGAGAAGAAGGTTATCAGAGGAAACCCATTTTAGATTATAAAAAATCCAGGGCAAAGCAGACAGAAATCCGATATAAAACTAATCAACATAGTCAGCGCTGGGATGAGATAGACAATTAAAAAGATATCAATTACAGAAATAATGTACTACACATATATTGTTATGAAAGAAACCACTGAAACTAGAGCTTGAAGAAAATCAAACAAAAGTTCTTGAACTTGGGAAAAACAAAGACTGGCGGTTGAGGAACCTGGTGGAACGGTAACGTCTTTGACCTCGATTTTGACGTCTCTTCGTGAAACATTTGATGAGCT